>JAJHUR010133108.1:58755-96634 GCA_027495735.1 Lutjanus campechanus | reverse complement strand
TTTTTTTTTTTGAGGTTTTTAATTTCATTCTGTAGCTTCTGAGTAGTGTTCATTATGTATTCCAAGTGTGTAGGCATGATGTTAGCATCAACAGGGCTACTTTCCCAAGCACTTCTAAAAATGTTTCCCTGGCCTGACGTAGGTGTCTTCAATTTGAAAAACCCAGAAAAGAACACATTCGCCCATTAATACAGCTCCGATGTTGAGCCATACACAAAATGAACAGGCTGTTATCTGTGAGATAAAATAGTGTTGGATTACATGTATGTATTGTTTTATTCTTAATCCCTTGTGTTTAAGTAAGCAATTTAAATCTGGTGTGGGAATGGCGTACTCCAACACTACTAATAAAAACTACCATATAAAGAATTAAAATGTAAATGCATTTCACGGCTGTTACATAAAAATGCTGACCATAAATAGTCTCAAAAACAGGATTTGGTTTCATGAAAGTCTTAAAGCGATACTCCACTTTACATGATAACCCACTCAGTATGTACTCACCACTATGCTGATGTGATGATGGGTGAAGGTCTTCAGGTCACAAAACAATCCTGGAGTTTTAGGAGAAACAGGGTAGCAGCCTCATCCAGTACAACGGCAGTGAATGGTGACCACGGATAAAACGTTAAAAATAGCACACAAAATGTCTCCATCCTGCTTGTGTGGTGTAATCCAAGTGTCTGCGAGCCGCGACATTAAAATTTAACCGCAAAAGACGCCATTTACACCATGTTTTTAGCAGAAATGTCAACTGTAGCATGTAGCCAGTAGGATGACATTTCGGCTAAAAACTTGGAGTAAATTTCTTTTTTTAACGTTTTATCCGTGGTCACCATTCACTGCCATTGTACTGGATGAGGCTGCTACCCTGTTTCTCCTAAAACTCCAGGACTGTTTTGTGAACTGAAGACCTTCACCCATCATCACATCAGCATAGTGGTGAGTACATACTGAGTCGGTTATCATGTAAAGTGGAGTATCCTTTTAAGGACATGTTTTAAATGCAAAGTGGTTTAATAGTTTCAGTAGTTTCAAATATATACAGTTGTGCTTAACCCGAATAATGAGGTGAGATTTTGTTTTACAGTGTCTTGGCCGGTGCCAAGATTCCCCCAAAGAGAGCATTCAAGTTTAAGGAGAATGTTCTTGCTGATTCAAATGACTGCATTGATTATAAATGTCGTCCATGAAGCATCTTTTTTTGCCTCCAGTGACTAATAGTGATCGCATCTTTGCTTTAACTGCAAGCTTTTCACAACTCATTTCGACAGCACTGGACGTTTACTAAAACATGCACTTATTTTGGGAACAGCAGTGGGTCTGACCATCACCAATTGATTTTTCACTGAGTGCAGCATTGTGTCGCTGGACTATCCTAAAATTCTGTCTGTGTGTGTAGATGAATATGTAGTGTTGCACATAATTTATTTCCCATGCTAGTGCTTTTAGAGTTTTAATGTATTCTTTTTTGTGAACAATTTCCCTCACCAGTTCATGTGTTAATGCTTCCAGACAGATTATTATGTCTGCATTGTCTGTCTGGTGTTACCCTGAAAACATATGGTTTCTCTGGCACTAGTTTGTAATCTACTAACTAGGTATTCAGACAGGATGTCCAGTGTTACCATTACAATAGTACTGGAAGATGAACACACAGGGGCCTCAGCTGCTGGTTTAGTAAACAGCTGGTCATTAGTGTTGACTTAAATAACAGGTACAGTAGCATTAAAAACCCTCAGGAGAGCCACCAGATCTCCCATCATCTGCGGTTACCAAGACAACATAATCTCACAAGATGGTCACTTGATTTTTATACCGTACCATATACAATTTTTTTTGTGTTGTTATTAAAGTGTCACTGTGGCAGAGGGCCATTTCACGTTAATAATTAGATCCCAAGAGTATCATGGAGAAATAATGGAACACGTTTGAACAGGTTGACTGGTGTTCAACATGTGGAGCCATCTGTGCTCATGTCAGTCTGAGATATGTGCTCTGCTGCAGTCCAGGCACTTACTCCTGTCTTCATCTGTCTGTGTGTCAGTAGACTGCCTCATACTAGACAAGCTGATCACAGGTAACTAGAGTTGCAACGATTAGTCAATTAATCGATGTCTAGACCTACTCTATATGTAAAGTGTCTTGAGACAACTTTGTTGTGAATTGGCGCTATATAAATAAAATTTGATTTGATTTGATTTGATTTAAACTGAATATCTTTGGGTTGTGGACAAAACATTTTACGATGTTCCCTTGGGCTTTGGAAAACACTGATCAACATTTTTCACCATTTTCTTACATTTTATGTACCAAAACTAATCGATTAACTGAGAAAATATCAACATTTTAACTGACAACTAAAGTAATTGGTAGTTACATGAGGTATCATTACCTTTCTCAGCCGCGATAGTTCTCTCATCATATGCAAGCATCCAGAATCAGCCTAGCTGATGTTTGGTTGAATGTGTTTCACTCTCAGGACAAACCCTCCCTTTACCTCCAGCTTATCTGTTCACCCTGTCTGTCCATCTGCTCTCATGCAGCCATTACATTCATGTGTGCCAGGTCTACTGTCAGCCCTTCCTTCTGAGCCCCAGGGCTCATTTAGAGCATCCCTGTCACAGAGGCAAGGTGGCATGCTTCTGTTCAAATCACAGACCAATTGGAGATTTCCAGCATGTCCTGGTTCCCTCCACTTGGACAGTAAACACCAATGACAGTCTTGATCACCGCATTGACTATAGGCCACATTGACTGTCTGCCACATCTACTGCTGCTTTGTTGAGCCGTCTCTTCACCACAAGCTCACAAGATAACAAGCTTATTTGTGTGACAACCAGGACTATTACACAGCATAAACGACTATAAAACCACAGTTTTGGATGCTTTTCTCAGTTCCTTCTACTTCCAACCATACAACTGTAATCACAGTCCATCGGCCTACAGGTGCACATTTCAAAACAGACCTGAGGCCTGACACAAACGCTCACTTTGACCAATAGACTGTATGTGATTACCCTGTTAACATGCTACTGTTTCAGCCATGTGGTCATCATTAGATCATCAGTAAAGTAGAAGTGAAGTAAAGTGAAGGTTCATCTGTCTTCACCAAAGCAAACCAAAGCACAGCAGTACAAACAGCACTGAAGTGGCTTTGGGTCAATTCACTCAATGTTCTTGAGAGATACAGCTAAAGCCTGGACTTGAGCCTAAGAAATAATCTATTAAGAGACCTGAAGGTCACTGTTAATTATTATTCCTGTCCAGTCTGAAAGAGCTTGAGAGCATCTGCATGGAAGAAGCAAATACGTTTTAAGAGTGTGTCATCATGAGTGCAGTACGATGATGTATTCAGGCCATTGTAGGTTAAACAACAACACAATACAGGGAGCCGGGGGAAGAAGGACTGTGGTCAATTCAAATGGAATTTGTGGTACAGCAGGACACCAGTTTGACGGCTCATCAAATTACTTGAGTCAGTGAAGTATTTCCTTATTGCTAAATTTGAGGTATAATTTATTCACTCATCCAGTGCAGGCATATAATACATGGCAAGAGGCGGCTTAGTGTGATGAGGTTGATTCATCCTTGCAGAGTGAAGCGTTGTGGTTCCTTAAAAGCACAATTTTTCCAAATTTTTTGTCCTGTTTCCTCTTATTTTTTCATCACAAATTCATGACTTAATCATCTTAGAGAACATTCACATTTTTGTTGTGAATTTACCACTTTAATCTCAGAGAATATTAGAGTTGTTTTCTCGTAAATCTATGCTACCACTTTAATCCAGAAAATGCTGTTCTTTTATGAATAATATTAATATTTTAATATTACCCCCGTCCAGCTCCATAATTTTTACCTACAATGGCCTTAATACAGCATTGTAGTGCAGGGTGTTGATTGATGCCAAAATAATGTTTCAAATTAAGTATATAAAATAATGACATGAGTAAAAAAATGAAAGTGTCTGAATACCTTATGAGTCTCTCTCATTCTTTCTCTCTCTCTCCTCCCTGTATAGCTCAATGTGAGCGCAGAACTCTCTTCCCTCTTCTGCTGAGTAGTTATTGTGGTATAATAGGTGTTGTGTGCTGTGGTAGGCTGATTGAGATGGTCTAATGAAAAGCCTTTTCAGTGTGCTGTCATCTGTCAGCCACCATTAGATAGAACTACGTAAACATCGGCTGTCCTCTAACTCAGAGATAGAATATGATTTAATTAATTATAGAGAAACAGATACACTGACACTGATACTGAATGTGTTTTACTGTTTGTTATAAAAACGAAAAAGTCAGTCATGGTAAACTCTATCTGTCTTTCATTGTGCTTGTTTTTCAGAATGGTACTGACTATGGCTTCCTGGTGCGTCAGAACTCTGAACTCCTGCGAGCCCTCGATGAGCTGGAGAAGACTTGTACCACACTGAGGGAGGAGAATGGCCTGCTGGTAAGACTAAAAATAACAGAGGGTTTGTACTCTTGACTGAAGGCTTCTGAGTAAAGTAGGGCAGGTACACAGGAAGGGCGAAAAAAACATTTAAAATGTGTATTGTTTCAGTAAGGTGCTGAAACTTGCTGTCTTCTTTTCTCCCAGTAATTTATTCAGTTTATAAATAGATCATTTTGTGATGGTCTTTCTGCATGTCTCTTGTGAATTTCTACTGGTAACACAAGGCAAGTGATATATTATATATACATATACGTATATGTATATATACATATATATATACATATACATACACATGTATAACTAAGGCTTAATCTCTCCAACAATTAATAAGCCTTCCTGAATAACTTGTTTTTGTGACTTTCTTGTTTGGCATTGCTGCGTTGGTGTTGCTGCAGGCATTGTCTGATGATGATATTTGTTTCCTGTGTGTTTAGCGGAAGAGCAGCGCCCCAGAGACGGAGGAGAAGGTCAGGCGACTGAGGAGAAAGAACACAGAGCTGGCTGTTCTTGCTAAGAGGCTGGAAGAGAGGGCTCGAAAACTGCAGGAGGCCAACCTCAAAGTGGTATACCATGCAAATAAAAATACCTCCCACATTTTCACACCATGTTTGCCCTCACTCTGACCCAGATACTGCCAATGACTCATTATCAAACACCCCCATGCAAATCACCACATCACCATAATGTCCAGTAATGAGTTGAATGGAATAGTTCAGCAATGTGATGAATGGGAGCCTTGTTAAAACATACCGGCACCGCAGTGAATAAGTGAATGCATCAATAGAATGGCTACACCTCAGTTTTCAGTAGGATGTCCAGAAAGTCTCTTAAGATGTAACATCTCTACAAACGAGATTCAGAAAAACAAATTAAAGATCCAACACAGTGACCCAGGATGAAAACCTCATCAGTATGTCTTATGAAACATTTCTGATTTAAAATCCGATATGATGGCAATATCTGACATCTAACTCCATAAAGGCCATAAAGCCACTGCAGGGGAGGTGTGGATGACCAGGGGAGAATGAACATGATTTATGTAGTAAAAATGAATAAACAAAAGTTTGCTGATGCTATTGTGCTCACATTTATTATACATAAATTCAACTTGGATTTGTTTTTAATAGTTATTTCACCTATTATTGATGATTAACAATGGTTAAAAATTGTAGAGGGGGTAAACTTTTTTCAGCTTCTGAAGGGGAACATTCAGCAAAATGTATGTCAGTAGTCCCTGACTAATTTTTAATATAGTAGGTATAAATGGAGACTGAGTGTCGTACTTTGCACCACAATATGCAGCCAAGGGCTGAAACATTAACACAAAACCTGTATATCTATGTAAGGATTATTTGAGCATCATGTGTTTATCAGAGAGAAATGTTCTATTGAAAGTCAATATTGCTGGTCTGTCTCAGCAACCCTTCTCCTTACCTTGTCTTTCTTGAAGAAATGATCCCACTGAATAGCCAGAAGTGAACTACTTTGATATTTAGAACTATTTGATCAAATCACCAGGTCAAAACAGTGACTGTAACACCCTCTCAAGCAGTCAGGATCTCAGTTTTCCATTCTTTCTATATTCTTCTATATTCTATATTCTATAGTCTATATTCACTTTTGTCATTCTAGAGACTATTTTTTTGGTTCAGCTTCTCATTAAAACTTGGTTGTGGGTTCTCTACAATTTTGGTTGCGCATCCCACCACACAGCAGCATTTAAGCATTTTTCAGTTGTGTTCTATCAGGCGAAAATGACAAGGAGGCACCTTCATGCAATACAGAGTCAATGGACAGTGATGAATTGTTTGCTCTGTGCTTATACAGCGATTTCTGCATCTTTTAATTGACAGAATATAGATTTCCTAGATCACTTTTATCAGTGATACAACGTAGCAAGTTTCTCATTCATTAGCTTGATAAATGTCTTAAAAATGACGTGAACACCATAATAAAAGCTAATTCAATACAATTGTATGGTACACCAATATTATTCCAATGAAAAGCTACATGATGCAGGACATCTTTCTTTGGAGTCTGAAGTAGTAAGTTGTAGCAGTCATCTCTCCTGAAGAGTGGAAGTAAACTGTACATTAGTCTAGAAAACAACTGAAGGACCACCTGTCCCTGTCCAAGCTGCTATGGTCACTGGCTGCTGTGTATTCACAGTCCACCTGTTCAGCAGACTGAGAGAGAGACCTCTACCCTCCCTCCCTCCCTCCCTCCCTCCCTCCCCACCTCCTGCTGCTCACTAAAAGGCAGAATAAAGTTCTGATTAATCCACGCCAACAAAAAGTTTAAAGACTTGTAAAAGTTTGGCCGCATTGTCACAGTACTGTTTTTGGACCTGGTCTAAATCAGATATTGTTTTAGACACTGAGCTAGCTTGTAGCCACAATGAGATCCAGAAATTCCTCACAAAACACTGACAGTTCCATGCTCAATAGTTGGACAGTAGTATTCAACTACCTTACCAGGGTGTGTTTATACTCCTGCCCTTGTCTGTTATTATATGATTTTCTAGTTGCTCTTTGCAGATCTTTGACTGTAGCCACTGTCTTCAGCAGGGCAGTACCAGAAGCTCACCTTTCCTTGTGCCACATGCCAGTACTGCAAATCACTTAGAGTCTATTCCAGCCTTCTGGTCGTTAATGCATATTTCCTTCTTGCTGTTATGCAGGTGAATTCCCCGTCACTGATGAGACCTGGGTCAGTGGAACAGTACAAGAGAGCGTTTGCCCGTCAGCGAGCTCGTGACCTTGCCCAACATGCTGATGCACTGCTGTCTAAGGACAAAGAGATTGCTGCCCTACAGCAAGAGTGCAGAGAGCTAGGGGCACGGCTGGGCACCACTAAGGTATTTACAACACATTCCTCAGTAACTAGTTTACTCGGCCTATACTGAGCTGTGGTCACTGATGTGGACTTCTTGCTCCAGTGTTCACTCACATCCAACTCATCATCCCTGCCACAAGCTCGCTCTCTGCTGGACAACCTGGGTACTGCTCATCCTGGCTCCTTCTCTAAGCCTGTATTACAAAGGCTGCGTCACTGCTGATGACTAGATGACAGTGCAGGAATAGGCTGCCTTTCTAAGTGCCTGTTTCTAATTGCTCGTCCAGTGACTCAGGAGCTCATTCTCCTGAATGCGAGCATCTACTGGGTTAAATAATGACAGGTCTTACAGACTGAACTGTGCTTTGATCTAGTGAGAATGTCTGTGCTGGGCCCCATGTTCAACAGAAACACATTTTCTCCATGTGATAAAGGTGACAGGCAGGGAGGGTGAGGAGGTCCTGTCTGACTGTTATAGTTATTCTTCATAGTGATTTATTGAACTTAATTTGTTTTTTAAATCTGTTCTAAATTGCAAGAAAAATAAGACAGTTTTAGATCACAGTGCACATAATTACACATATTATTGGTTGAGTTTATCAGTCTGTGATTCAGTTTATTAAATGTTAATAATTAAAATTAGAATAACAAAAATTGATTATTGTCTCATGGCAGTCTTTGATGCATGCATCTGTGCAGGGCTCCCCTGTTCCATCTGGCAGAGTGGAATTTGAGAGGCTCCTCAGGGAGTCTCAGAGAGAGGTGCTGCGGCTCCAGAGGCAGCTGTCGGTCACATCATCCAGACAGCAGCACAACCATAGTCCTGACCCCGGTGGCTCAGAGAAGTGTGGGGAAATTAAAGAGGAGGAGGAGGAAGAGGAGGAGGAGGAGGAGGGGAAAGAGAAGGTAAAGTCATCCCCTCATATCAGAACACAGCACAACTCTATGCTGACCCCTGTTGGTCTTTATCGACTTTAATAAGTGAACCATTTCAATGCACACTACAGCTGATGACATCAACTCAGGTGGAACTTTAGACATTAGATTCATCATAGTTGCTGTGTAGTAAAAATATTTTTTGAAAATGTAAAGACCAAAATTATGCATATTTTGTAACTTAATTCAGTGTAAAGGTGCCAAAACTGTAACACTGAAAAACTTGTATGACTGTAGTCTGTCTTTTATTTGTCATTTCAACCATATACAGCGAGTACACAGTGAAACGAAACAACATTCCTGCAGGACCATGGTGCTACATAGAACAAATGCTATGGTTACACAAGACTACATAAACTTACATAAACCACACACACTCCATAAATTGTGCAACCATTTAAGATTTTTGGTTGGTCCCAGCAGGAACCATGGGTGTGTATTATTCTCTAAAGGTGATGACAGACTGCAATTGCATTCAAAAATACTAGGACAGTGTAATAAATGACCTAGACCACTGGTTCCAAACCCAGGGTCCAGGCCCCCTTAAGGGGGTGCCAAAAATCACAGGGGGTCCTCAAGGCTTTGTCTGCTCTGAAGATGTCAAAATCAGATTTGTACGTTGTCCGTAATCATAAACTACTTAGTTGGCTACACCTCTGTGACCTCTCATGCTGTGTGACCACGAATCATTATGAGAGTATATAAGTTTATTCCTTTGGGTTGTTAAAAGAAAAAAATATATAGAAAAGAGACATTTACTAAAGGCAAAGGTTGAAGAAATGGAAACAATTATAACTGAATGTTAAAGCTTTTCAAATAATCACTTATTCTTTTGCCATATTTGCATGTGTGTTGGGGCCGGTGAGGCTCAGCTTCTCACACATTGAATCTGGGGGGGCTTCAAGGAAGAAAGGTTGGTAACCAAAATGAAAAAACTGTTGAAGTAGTTAAACTGCTGTGAATGTAAACATAAGCTGCTGTAAATGCTAACATTGCTGCTGTACAAAGATTATGATACTGTGCAGATCACAAGAGGTAGATCAATGTAATAGTTATTAACTGCTGTAAATGTAAACATAATCATTATAAATATTGACTAAAAATGTAAAAACATAAGCATGATGATACTGTTCAACATATTTAATTTTGTCTGTGTATGTGAGAAGTATATGATTACAAACACAGACCAGATCATGTTAATCGTATTGGTAGTACAGTACAGTTTAGAAAACATGTTGTTGTTGAATGTTTGGTACTCTAAAATGTAGCCCCCTGGGTTTTCTCTCAAACCTAGTGTATGTTTATGTTGGCATAGATGTTGTTTTGCAGTGTTATATAATGGCTTGCCTTTGGGCCCGATACTAATCTGCCAGAAGCCATAATGAGATGATTCCCTGTCTTGAACTTGGGCCTGATCAAAGATACCAAAGTCACACACTCTGACCCTCTCTGCATTTAATACTGATCTTCACTCTATTCAGTTCTTAGACACAGTGGTTCTCAGATAAATCAGTGATGGGTCAAAAAGTTGAAAAATGCACATATATCATAAACATTGGTTACATAATGCAGAAAGGATTTTATTTGTAAATGTGACATTTAGTTAGCCACATCACTGAACATCTGTAATAGGAAAGTGAATTGAGTGCATGAGAGTTATGTTTTTAAGGTACAATTTCTGTGTATTGATATCATTTAAAGGCATGTTATTTGTTGATTTTTTTTTTTGTAAAATTCCCCTGTGAAGTAGAGTAAATTCTCTGCCTGTGAAGCTCAAATGAGAATGCCGATTGTGGTAATCTCCCGTTTGTGGGACGCACACACGCACTGCCAGTGGCACACGCACACCCAGAAAGGGGCCATGTTGTGTGAACTCTAATCCCCTCTAACAACAGAATGGTACAGTCCAGTAATCCGCTCTCTGTTGCTGTGGCAGCGGTGAGAGGGTTTTGGGTGGTAGGTAAGACTCCAGCCGCACTGAAGACTTTTCTATCTCGCCCTGCTCTGGATAACTAGCAGGCCAAGGGAAGCCTTGATGTTGCCACAGATCACACGAAAGGGGTAGGTCATCTTCTGAGTTATGTTGTCTCTGTGTGCGTATGTATCAGTGCTCCAGTGTAGATCTCCTTGGCTAACCTCATATGTGTCCGCCTGGATGTGAGACAGAAGCCGTGCAGGACTCAAAGTTGAGACTTAACACTGTAAACTAATCGGTGTCATGACGAATCGGGAGTGCGAGAGAATTGGCTCAAGGCAGTGAGTGTTGCATTTGTGTTAGATATTAAAACCAGCAGCTTATTCTGAAAGATTATTAGTATGTTATGTGCCCTATGTTAGTATAACAATATGACTTGCAGCTAAGGCGATTTTTCTTTTAAGTCTCATAGCTGTTGTTTTTTAATATTCATTTCAGTAAATCCTGTGGTAAATCCCACCCCAGTCTGTGATGGTCTGCCACTTTCTTACAAATTAGAAAGACAGGACATGCATGAGGCCTAGTCAAGGGCAGCCTGTCAGAAACCCGGTTTTATAACAGCCATATTTTGGAGCTTCCAGATGTAGAATTTAGGCAGGCCGACTTAGTGACAGGGTGGTAGAGCGTTTGATTGGTGGACATCGATATGCTCCGTATTAAAAAGAAAATCAACGGCCAGGCCAATCCATTAAGGTGCTTTTAAAAGAAGTGATCCAGTTACCCGTTTCAGTAGTCTGCAGGGATTACACCAATGTGCTTATGGCATTCAGGGCCTGCTGAATGGGATCTGACCCTGCTTTAGTACGCATGGGCCCAAGGTGTACTTGATCCTTTAGTGTACATGGACCACAACAGTTTGAAGTGTGCACAACGGCACCTCACAGTGTGAAACCGTGGGCGAAGAGAGGCGAGCCTCTGAGCTAGGACCTCATCTGACAAAAATACAGTCAGTGGCACCTGCTGTGACCTCAATATGAGGATAGACCTCATATTGGCTACATCCTGCATCAGGACTGTTGTTTGTAATGATTTATATGATGTCTTTACACATCCAGCAAGATTTGAGCATTTACTTACTATTTACAATAACTTTTACTTTAATGTTTTTATGTATGCACTTTTTATGTATTTTTTAAGATTTTGTCTCTCTCTCTCTCTCTCTCTCTCTCTCTCAAACACACACACACACACACACACACACACACACACACACACACACACACACACACACACACACCCATAGGTCACTTTTAAAAGACGCCTGTGAAGTAATTTTTTTTGTGACCAAGATGTCAACAGTGAAAAAGGCGATTTTTAGGTCAGATCATTATGCTATATTAAACGTGCATTTGCAAAGAGCACAAGAGAAGAGATCAGACAGGGCAGGCGTTTCTTATTTCTGTATTTACAAAGATGAAACAAGTGCTAATGTTTTCTATTGTTACATTAGGACCTGTCATCCTCTCTGTAAGAACCCAGTCAAGCCAAAAAAGCACTGGTGGAGATGTTTCCACCATGTGTAGTCTGTGAAATCTATCCTGTAATAAAACATCCAGGCAATGAAGGAAGTGAACAAAACATTCAGTCAAGCTGGAACCGTTCTTTAAGGCCAGATGTCTTTGAATAACTAAACATTTAAACTGTATGAAAGCCTGACATAGAACTCTGGGCTTGAAAGCATTGTAAACAGGGATACAGAAAATGTTAAAGCTCACATGCAGTCCTATGAATTTCACATTTTATAAACTAACAGTACATGTAGAAATTAAACTCCCTAATAAATTGGTGCCACTTCTGGTACAATATGTAACCAGTCACATTCATTTTGTAGTATAAAACAAATTTGCTGTTCTTTTTAGCATTGATGAGTTTATTTGACTCCAGTAGCTTCAGGTTCAAAGAGTATTTTTCTGCAGAGTGTGTTTGAATGCCTTGTGCTGCTCACTGAGCACAACTTGCATTAATAATACTGCGTAAAATAAAGAAAACATTCTGATATGATATTTGCACAGTATCTCAGTGTGTGGTATTTATCACACTTTGAACTCAGTGGAATATAGTCTTAAGCCTCTGGAAGCTGGGACTGCTCACTTATATTTGAAGCTGATGCTAACCATAGCATCTTTGATTTTGACCAATTACTTGCCCCAGAATTCAACAATATGACATTGACTGGTTGGCTGATCATTTATCCTTAATGAGGAACAGACACAGACAAAATAAATCAGCAAATCAATGTACAGTTTAATTATAACCTTACATTTTCAGACATCTGCCTGATAAGACTATTTGAGAACATTAACCAACTATACACTTACTCTATAAGGATTAAAATATAATCAAAATCTAAACATTTGAGCAGTTGCTGCTGTCTGTACCAACCCGTAAACTGTCCTTATTCCCTTAAAGGAGAGTATGTTTTTTTTTAATAAATGTTCAGGTGTTATAGTTTCTGCAAAAGACAGGAGCAACTACTTCTTTCTTAGAGTTTGTTGTTTATTTATAAAGACTTATTAACTGTTTGTGATCATTTTAGGCCAATTCAAGCACAACATTCTTGCAAATGTACTGGATGATATATCTATTTAACATATAATCTATAGGCTGAGTGGCCTGGTAACAATCATTTACCTTTTAAAATATCACATAGGGACAGGGACAGTATATTCCAAAATCAAATATACATATTTCCCCTGTTATTTATAGTGTTATTTATCAGTCTAGATAGTTTTGGTGTGAGTTGCAGAGTTTTGGAGATACTGGCCATAGAGATGTCTGTCTTTTCTCTAATATAGTAGGATTAAATGATAGTCATAAAAGGTAATCAAGATCAAGATAATCCATGTTTCATGTAGGAACTACTTTCTTTAATAGAAGATAGAAAGTAGTTCTGGTAGATTCTACTGTACAAAGAAAATAGTTCCTACATGGAACTGCTCACAACAAGGTCAGTGGATTATCTTGAGTAACCAGGTCATGATTTCTGGAAAGAGTTGCTGGTGTTAATTTTTTCTAATGTATTTTTATGGTGCGTTGAGCCCCACAAGGTAAGTGTCATTTGGTCACATTACTTTGGAGAGAAGGCAGATATTTCCAGAACTCAGCAAATCACACCAAAACTATCAAGATGGGTAAATAGCACCACAGGTAACAGAGAAAAAATGTAGTTTTGATTTGGTCCCTTTCTGGGTAATGGATGTTTCTTCTGTTTGGTGGTAGGATTGAAACAACTAGTGATTCCTTCCTTCACTCGTTCAAGTGAATGTGATGCTTTGTCCTTTTTTTAAGAATCTATACTGCTCAAAAGGGATAAGAATGAACTGAATATTCATTCGGATTTCAATGAAAAAATCAACCCAAAATTCCTATAAAAACCATGTGAACACCTCACTAGAAAGTGTTCACGTTACTGCCAAGACATGACTTGAATTTAGGCACTGTGAGGTGGCTACTGAAATACCACATGGCCCCATAATTAATGTAAAGAACATGATTCTTCATTTTTGTATTCCCTCAACACCTTTCAGATCTTTCAGCTCATTAATGTGTTTTAAACTCTGCAATAACACTAAATAAGTGTTGAGCAGAAACACAATGTTCCAAATCTTTCAGGTCTTGATTTTGTTTCTAAATGTACTATAGTTTTGCTGTTGCACATGAGACTTGCAAAATATCAAAACGCATTAGCATTTTCGCTCAGAAATGTAAGACTTGTTATTGACTTTCAGTATTGACATTTTACTCAGTTTATCTTTGTCCATACGAGAATAGAGTATTAAACACTACACCATGACCAAGTGCATGCACAGCTTGTTAGGTCAGACAGAGTTTTGTTAGGTTAGTATGTTGGCACATGAACCCTTGAAACGATTTATAATAGCCTAAGCTTTGGTCTAATGCTCTCTATGACAGTCCTTTATTCCTCATAACATTGTATAAATGAGGCATTACATAATATTCCCCCTCTGTGCTCATTTGTCAAAACCATGTCAGAATTATATCACACGTTGCCTCAACACTGATTATATTTGCTTTGAACTCATCATTGTGAGCTCTCAGATTCCCTTCACAGAGAGGATTGCTCTTTTAAAGGGATTTGACCTGTAGACTGACGACAATGTATGTCATACTGATTACAATATGCCGTCACTGTGTAGTTGTTTGAAAATATGTCATTTTCTTCAAAGGAAGGTGAACACAATGGCTCTTTTTGCTAAGTTTAGACTCTCCTTACAGTAACTTCACCTGTGGTAAAAGTAGTTACCATCAGGTTTACTTAATGCGAAGAAGGAGTGAAGGAATTGCTGCAAAAATAATGAAATAATAATTTTAAAACGTGGTGTTTCTCCAGATTTGCATAGGAATCTGGTATTGTCAACCCCTTGTGTGCCACTCCCACCTTGGCACATGGCTGCCAGATTGTAGCAGCAGTCCACAAACTTAAGCCAGCCCACTCAATGGGAATGAAGTGCTACAAGCTAATTAAGAGTCACAAGAAGACGGACTAGTTTAAGCATGACTGAACAAATACAACGGTCGGCATTTCGCCAGGACACTGGGCTCACCAGGCACGTCTGCACTTGTGATGGATGTGATGCCATGTTTAATGACCACCAACAGGAATCGGGAACAGAGACATCAGCAAAGCCCTCATTCCTGTTCACTGTTTTTGTACAGGGGCCAACAGAATTAGTGCCTCCTGCTGGCCTTTCGTCACCACTACTAACACCATCTGGTCCCCTTTCCAAAAGATAAACCAGGGACAGCCTTGCTTAACTTCACAGACATGCCACTGATTTGGTGCTGGACAGTCACAGTGTGTTGTCAGCTCCATATTAAGGTCCTCTGTATCCGCACTGACGCTTGAACAGGCGTCTTAGAAACAACAAACCTTCACCCTCCTTGGTGCAAGCTGCTTTACATGTGAAAGGTATACAAGCTTACAGTGTTAAGCACCTGCACGTTTAACAGACATTTAACAGATAGTTAACAGTGTGCTGCCAGAAAATGTTCACTTGATTTTCATGCTCCAAGTAGCAGGATTAGGATAAAATTAAAAGATGCTGGGAGTCTTGCTATACACATAGAACCCATTGTGACAGTTTTGTGGTCTCTAAAATTTAGGGCTGCACAATTATTGCAATTGTAATAAAATCCCAGTATGGCCATGTGCGATATCCAAATTGCAGAACCAGAACCAAATTGCAGTTTTTTGAACAAAATGCATGAGAAAACAGTATAATAATGAGGTACTGTAGTGCTGCAGTGATGACCTGACCTAAAATTCTTGTTCTTGTTCAGACCCCAGAAAATATCACATCATCATGATCACCGTCATTTTCTTTTCAATGACCATGAAAATTACAATGCAAAACTGATCATTTCCACTAATCATATCACATATCGCAATTGCAATTTCAGTCAGTATAATTGCAATATGACTTTTTTACCATATCATGCAGCCTTACTAAAAATTATGATGCATGTATACATCAGCCCCAAAGAACGTACTCCGGTCAGAAGTCTTGTTGTGTTTTAGTTTCTCACTGGAACAACGGTGAGATTGCAACTTGCTCCAAACATCTTCAGAATATCTCTGCGTCATCATGATAGATGCTTTGAGGGTGTTTTAAGCTTTTCCACTGTAACTGCATGGATCAATGTTCATATCACATGCATCTACTGTGTGTAGGTGCAGCACTCACGTTACAAGAAATAAGTCTGTGGTCCCAAAATACCCCTAAGTATCCAAGTGTGTTTCTCTATGGAATCTTACATGACAACATCATCATACTTAGAACTATATTTAACAGAATTTGTTAATTTTTGTCAAATATTAAAGATGTATTGCGGGCAATTGCTACCCAATCATAGCGATACAAATTAGTTTTGTTACATTTGCTGGATTTGACAGACCATTTCTTTTTCTATTGTGTTTTTATATGTTAAAACTAGGAATCCACAATATGGATGTTTTTCTGCCGATACCGAGAATTACCTGCTTTTCATTGCTGTTACCAATAAGATAACCAATAATTTCACATTTTTTCTGTTTTAAAAAGAAAAGCAAAAGAGCAAAGATGGACTAATTTAATATTCCATAACTCTGACTGAACCAAATTTCACCATTACAACAAAAACAAAGAACAGTTCTGACTCTTCAAACATTCAGTTATTTTCTCTAGTGCAACAAAAAACTTTTAACAGTTAAATGCTTTGATATAATCTATCAATATGCCAATATGTATTTGCTATAACTTCATTATAGGAACAATATATAATAATATAAAGTCCACATTATTGGACGATAATTTATTGGCCTTGATATTGATTTTGCATCCCTAGTTAAAATCCTAGAATGGAAATTACCACCTATTGGAAACTATAAAAGCATGGATCAGAAAAAGCCAATGAGTATTATTCATACTGTAATATATCTTTTTGCAAACGCTCTAGTTCATGTGTAACAATATAGAAATTGTCAATTCTGTGCCCTAAGTCCAAAGTGATATGCCTGTTATTGACTAACCATGTAAGAGAGAGGAGAGTGTAAAGGAGAGATCCCCTTTGCAGCACGTGGCCGAGCGCCTTTGATCCTGTTATTGGGTCACGGCCTTGGCTGCACTAGCACAGTTCTACTCTGAGCATAAGTAGGTTTGCTCTAAAATTAGATACTGATTCCCGACTCTTAACCCCTAACCAATGTCACTCTGCCCCCCCTCCTGGATCCAACTTAGACAAAGCATACCGCTTATAAAAATCAATGTGAAATTAGTTGAGAAAAGTAGCCTACTGTCAAACATCCAAGTCATGACACCCCACCTAATTAGAAAGGAAAGACTTCCTGCTAATGTGTGTAGTCATGTTGCAGGCTGGAGGGATTCCCCCAGGATTATTCATTGATTATAGTTGGACCACTGTGAAGGAGGCTTGCTGCTAATCCCTCACACACAGCGGGGGGTGTAATGTTAAGTGCTACTGTACAGTATAACAGTCATATATTTAGTCTTCTCTCAGTGGTTGGCCATGTTTTTAAGATAAAAACAGAAGCTTCATAGTACAATACTTTGACCATGACTTTTCAAGATTACTTTTGTAATAAGGAAGACAGATTTTTGACAATATCTGACATGCCAATATTTTCCAACTCATTTTGGCTCAATTGCTGATGCAGATTCTAGCATATACAGATATTTTATCACCTAATTGAAGAGAAGATCAAGTCTCCCTTTAGTGGAATTAAAATATTATTTTGCCTTCTCTTATCATGATGGCCTACTGGCAGATGCAGACGGAAACTCTTCACTTTTCAAAATGGACATGTTCACAAGCAAAATAAGAAAACTGCTGCTGACGGGTTTTTTTCACTGAAAAAACTCACTTTCACTTTGCTATGAATTCTGGACACTTCAAAAAGCCTTCGCATCACAGACGTACATGCGTTGCCTGCACATTGGCCTGTCATATCACCGGGAATGTTGATCCTGGGCCAGTGCTGATGATGTGCTGATATCATCTTGCTCTGTAAATGTAAAGTGACTAACTGAATGCTTGTCCCTGTCCCTGTCAGGTTGCAGGAGAGACCCCGTGTGTGGTATTAGATGAAGCTCCATCCAGGTGTGAGAAGACTCCCGGTGAGGAGGAGGAGTCGGGGCTGCGAGTGACGCCCCAACCGGGCCTTAGCCCGACCCCCTCCCAGCAGGAGGAACACACACAGGAGCAGCGCCTACAGTTTCTGGTGAGGTCATCTAGTAGTACAGTCAGCTGATATTTCATCATGACATGCATGCAGCCCATCATTCAAACCACATTAATGGGACATTTTTCCAGCATACCACATTTGCCACATTTGTTCTTTTTTTACTGTTTAAATTTCAATATGAAATAATATTCAAAATGACAAAATCTTGGCAATTTGCCAATACTCTTACACTCTTTATATATTATATTATGATATTTTATCAATATTATTCAACACCGTGAAATAGAATGTACCAATTGTGGTTGTTGTTTGTTGTTACTGAAATTAGGGAGTTAGTAATGTAGAGGACATTACCAGCTCAGCTTTCAGATCAGTGCTTTCCTCCAAACAGTCATTCATGAGACTCCTACACACTTCTTAGCAATAGCTGCATATTGCGTAGGTCTCTATCTTTGCTATCCACTTTGCATCTTCATGTGAAACTGAAGCTTGATTTCAGTGGTGTGACTTCAGCTCACTGCCACTGAAGGAAAAACTCTGGTCAGATTTGTTATGTAATGCAGGGATTATTTTGATCGTGTCCCTTAGAAACAGTAGCATGTTGCCCTTGCTGACACAAGTGGGTCTCCTGCCTTAAACAGACCATTTATTCTCTGTCAGCTCTGTTCTGTTCTTTGCCAGGATGGAAAATGGAGATGCTGTTTTGTTTGTTGTTAGAGCTAAAACATAGATAGAGAACTGATTATATAGTAGTAATAGTAATTGGCTGCATGTCTACTCACCCGTCATTGAGCCATGCATGCACAATCACATGACTGTGATTTGTGTTTATTAAGATCATATCTGCACTACCTTCAGTGCTCTCACTGGTGTGTCAGTAGCATTTAAAAAAGCTGGCAGTGCAGTTTTCTGATAGACAGAAGTCATAATTAATGGGATGTGTGAAGTGATGTGCCGCTTTTAAATTCTGTTCTTCAAAATGTATTTTGCTTTGCTCAAATGCAAATTCCTACACACACAGCTTTCTCATTTAAGATCCTAATTAAAGATGCAACATTCTGAAAGGAATGAGCAAGTATATAATTTAAGTTACTGAGTGTTATGCTCTGAAGCATTACATCTGAAAGAGAACAAAGTCTGGTTGCATAAGGGAGGAACAAGGGACATGGTGAAAATATCTTAACTGTAACTTGAAGGTCTTCATCTTGTTTAATTGATCTTAATCTTACACCAGAGAATAGCTATTTTCTCATAGAGCATGACTGAGTCAGGATCTTAGACTGTGGGATATCTTGGATGACTTAAATGACTTACAGATGTAGGACAAAGCACATCAGCTGAGTAAACACTGAGCTGCCCCAGAAACAATGTTAGAACG
Source organism: Lutjanus campechanus (assembly GCA_027495735.1). Classification (NCBI taxonomy): domain Eukaryota; kingdom Metazoa; phylum Chordata; class Actinopteri; order Lutjaniformes; family Lutjanidae; genus Lutjanus; species Lutjanus campechanus. The sequence goes on along the minus strand of JAJHUR010133108.1, from coordinate 77,359 downwards.
CAGGTGATATTTTTAGCCATGCTAGTCGGTCAGTTCACCACTTTGGTCCAGACTGAAATATCTCAACAGCTACAGCTGACAGCTGAGGGTTGGATTGACATGAAATTTGGCACAGCCTCCATGGTGCTCAGCAGATAAATTATAACAACTTAAGTGATCCCCTCACTGAGTAATATATTGATGTTATATTGATATTGTGATATGTGACTAGACGTTGATTTTGGATATCGTTAAATCATGATGTGGCATAAGATATTGTCTTTTCCTGGTTTTGAAGGCTGCATTACAGTGAAGTGTTGTAATTTTCTGAACTTACCAGACTGCTCTAGCTGTTCTATATCACTGCTGGTGACTATTTATCAAAAAAATCTCATTGTGTTAATATTTTGTGAAAGCAACAATAGTTTTCCCTGTAATATTATCACAATATGATGGGTATTTGAGGTATTTGGTCAGAAAGAATATCTGATTTTGTCCATATCACCCAGTCCTATTTGAGAAATTACAGTGTAGTATTTTAGACAAAATGCATACATCAATGAAAGCCTAAAATACTGAGATTTTACTTATTATTATTATTATTATTATTATTATTATTATTATGTCACCATCATCATCAATATTGTAATATGTCCAATGTTTTTGTTTATGACCACATACCTACAATTGTTAGCATGCTAACATTAATATCAGCTAAACATCAGCATGTTAGCATTGTCAGTGTGAGCATGATGTTAGCCTTTAGCTCAGAGCTCTGTTGTGCTTACAGTCCTGATGAAACGGCATTTTGAGAGTATCTAGCTTCTGTGTGGTGATGTATTTCCAAGTTAAACAGAATAGGTGGATGGGACATGACAGCAGGAATTTGATTTAAACACTGAAAAGTGAGTGTGTCATATCCCAGTGTACCACACTGTTGCTAAATGAATCTTAGCTCTGTGCCACTAAAACTTGCAGATGAATTGATGGGTGGATGCCATGATATTATTGGTTGAAATTGATTTGTTTAAGCCCACATAAGCACAAGTCATATTTTGTTTTATAGGAAGAAAACAGGATTAGATTTTGATTCGAGAATACAAAGAACTTTATTTTATTTTATTTTATATTTTGGGGGCATATATTATTAAATAGGTGCACAATATCACTGTAGATCTGATCTGATCTGAAAGTGTAAAATAGGCAATTTTCATTTTATCTCGACTTTAGGTACACCCTCAGAACTTCTAGCATGACTGAGTACACAAAATATCACCTTTATGCTCATGGCAACTGTTAAATCTAGGTGCTTGAAAGTCCCATGAAACACCCCACCCACCGTAGAATAAAAAAAACACAGAGGTAGGAAAATGTAAAAACTGGTGATTCCATATGTGTGAGAGGAGCCACATGATGGTCTACATCATTCTCTGAACAATCAAAGCTGGGAGAAAATCTGAAAAACAATGAACTTGGACCCACAACAAATGAACAGTTCAGTGCAACGTGTCTTTATTAATTGTGAAACAGCTGACAGTACATCTACGTTCCAATCATTGGCAGTAGTTTAGCTTCACAGTCATGATTTGACTATACGACAGAACATCCTTGCTTGATGCGTATTATTCAGGCCTTTACCGCTGTGGCTGATACACAATCAAGCAAATCAGACCACAGATTGCAGTTTAATTATCATTATTGTCTCGCTGTGTCATCGCTGGTGAGAGTACAGTATCTCTTCCAATCAGCTGCTGGTGGTCTGCAATTAGCCTGTCAGTTCTGTAGCCTCACCCCCACACACAGTCACAGTGGTAATACTTGAGGTCCTGTGGCCATGCTGAAATAAGCTGATTTCTCCTATGCTGGTCCTGCATGTAAGCTGCATTTAGAATAATTAAAGGATGCTAAGCTTTGTAATTCCTCATTGCTACTGTGTCAGAGGTCAATATGGAAACTAAAGCCAACGTATTCTGTGTCACAAAACATGAATGCAGATCATTTGTCATTATATCACAGATTGTTTTTCATGGTTTCAGTATATCCTGCTCTTTGTTTGAGAGTTTGTTTTGTTAAAAACCATGCAAACAACAATGAAACCATAAAATCGTGAAGAGAAGGATTTAGTGTAACTATCTTTGCTTTGTTATCATTGTCGGTTCAGGAAAGTGAGCTGAGCAAGAAGAGAAAAGAATGTGAAAACCTTGAGCATGAAGTAAAGAAGCGACAGAAGAGATGTCTGGATTTGGTAAGCAATCTTCTTGTTCCAGTACTTCCATCTCACGTTCTCTCCGGTGGTTCATCAGTCTGGTTTAGGCATTATGTTACAATGGAAATATAGATTTCCTCAGCTTTGTTTGAACGTTGTCTTCTGGTTTGGTAACAGGAGAGCCAGCTTGAGGATGAGCAAGGAAAAAATGAACAACTAAAGGAGGAGGCAGATCTCCTCAGGAGGAAGGCACAGCTGCTCGACCAGGTCAGTGTCTCCCTGCCCTGTTGAACGCCTTCATTTATTTCTACAAAGTGGGTCTTTATTCTATAGTTATGGCAATGATAGCTGTCAGTAGTGATGATATTTTCCTCACCAACTTAAAGGGATAGTTTGGGGGTGTACCAACCACCCTTCATATGGTTTCAAATAATCCAGTTTGGAGAAGCAGCAGGAGTTCAACTGTAAGCAATGTACTGCTGTGGATAGGGCCCCAGCAGCCACCTAAAAAACAACATCAGTTTCAAGCATACTCCATAGAATATTTTCAGTGTTTTACTTTGTCATCAGACAGCCTATTCTGAAAAGAATCCGCCATTACATAATCCAGTACCACTCACTCCAGACCAGACCAAACTCAGCTGGTGAAAGGAGTAATTTTACCTCGCAAAGCACACAAATTGTTGGTCTACTGCGACCTTGATTGTTAGTTTGTTTGTGTTATTGTATCATTTCTGTGTTTTCAAAGGTTAGTTCAGATTCACCAAAGTTACATAATTACACAGGAAGGAAGCAGTAGACCAGCTATTCACATGTTCTGTGAGGTGAAATTAATGATTTTACAGAAGGAGTCTGGTTGAGTGAGAGTCGCAGCAATGTTTGGCTCATCTAATGACTGTTTCCTGTTGGAAAAGGCTGTGTGATGTCTGCAAGTTAAAGCAGTGAAAATATAGCAAATACTTAAACTGATATTCTTTTTAAGTGGTTTCAATACATTTTGCTGCTGGTCCCATACACAGCAGTACATTGCTAAGCTTCTGTTCTAGTGCTCCTCTGTGCTTCTCCAAACTGGGATCTACTGTACAGTAGGTAATACGCTGACTATTAAGACTATTCCCCATACAGTCCCACTTCAAATAATCTCCCCCTTTAATGCTGAGATCTGGGGATACAGTGACATCACTGGAGAGGAGCCCAATAGGTCAAAGCAATAATATAATAATATAATGTATAATTAACCTGCTGTTTCTCAGACTCGGGCTGAGAATGAGGAGCTGAGGGAAGATCTCTCTGAAGTGACCGCTCAACACAATTCAGTTCTCGAGGAGAACCAGAGACTCCGTGCCAAACTGGAGAACCTAGAGCAGGTCCTAAAGGTACTGCTGGGCTCAGATACTCTGTGTATTTTATTTTCATTTTCACTCCTGACCGTGCAGCCTGAAAAAATCCTGTCTTTTTCTGTTCTCTCTTCTATTCTCTTTCTTTGTTTCTGTTGTGTATGTTTATGCTTATGTAAAGCACTTGTAAATGCCTTTGTGTCTGAAATGTGCTGTATAAATAAACATGTCTTGCCTTGCTTTGTCCCCTGAACAGCATATGCGAGAGGTCGCCGAGCGAAGGCAGCAGCTGGAATTGGAACATGAGCAGGCACTGGCTATCCTTAAGTTCAAACAGGATGAAATCAAACGGTTACAGCGGGTAAGAACCACAGCGTCTTGTGCACTTTACATAATTTACAAATATATTTGTTGCTAAAATGGAACAATCAAGTCCTTGTTCTTGGAAATGGGGGTCTTTGTCCAGCAGGAGGCAACCTTTGGGCACCAATGAAACATCAACTGAAGCTGTGCTGTGAATGAGACTTTTATAAGCAGACAACCAATGTCACTTTTATGTCTTTTTAATCATCAGGCTCAGTTATTTGCCAAGAGGGAGCATGAGGGAGTGGTTCAGATGCTGGAGGTGAGTGTGTATTACGCTACTGTGACTACTCAGCAAAGCCGAAAAGCAAATGAATGATTTTTACTCTCCCATTGAGTGCTTTTATTGCCACACAGTAAAGCCCTGAGTTGCTTTCATGAATTTAGAATGACCTACCAGAAGAAAAATCAAAGGTGTAAAGGTGTTTATGACAGTCACACAAGAAAGTGGAACATAATTCACTCAGCCATAACATTAGAGAGAGGAGGAGTGTTGTTCAGACTTCCTCTGTATGTCTCTCTTGCACCAATGAATTCCTGTCTGATGAGTTAAAATCTAATTCATTATTGAAGGTGTCTCTTATCTCCCAAGCATAAAGGATATAAATATTTAATTTTCATCCTGTTCTGAGTAGACAAAAGAAGCAGCGTGGACACACAGTACAGTGGGCTCTTTATTCTTATCTAAACACCTGGCAGAGGAACACTTTTAGAAGATACTTCTACTTGTATTTTTGTAGCCTTTCATGGGCCCTGAAAACCGTTTGAACAGATGGCTCCTCCACTGCTCTGTGACGTTTGTACTTGCTCTCAGTGTGAATGTAACGCTCTTTGAATTCGAAATGAATCCAGACAGTCGAAGGCAGTTGAAGTCCCCATCTGTCTGATTGGCTGCTTGTTTGAATAATGAAAAAAAAAAGTTCAGAGCCAACAACAAAACCTCAAGAATTTCATCACCCTCAGTTGATGACTGTATATGTGTGCTGTTTTTCACACTGTGCATTTTGTTCCTTAATGAAGTGTGTATTTTATTTTAGGAGTTGACTCAGCTTGTGTTGCGGAGGGAGCTGGTAGAGTATAGCTGCTCCACTTTTTTAAAAACGCTTGTTTCCTTCCTCTTGCTTCGTTTCTCTCACTTTCTGTCTCTATTTAAACCCAAAGCATCACAAGAGAAAGTCTCCTTCCCTCCTGAGACCCTGAGCTTTGCTGCCAAGTCAACACGCTGCCTTTTGCAATCTGTTAAAAACAGTTTTCGAAAGATTAAGCAGAGTATTTGTGTTCGCTCAAAAGGCAGGTGTTGGCTGCTGAGGCCAAGAGATTCTGGCTCTCGACAAGATTTTCTTGCCGACCTGTTCTCAGACTGCCGTGTTTCTACTTTATTAATATGTTTTGTCTTTGCCAGATTAATTGTTTCACAAGCATGTGTTTACTTTGGTATACCTTTTCTTTCCTTTGTTTTATCTCTTTGCTAACCAGAGTACACTGGACTGCATGCAGGTACTGCTTGACCTCCTCGGCCAAATTATTCATCTTTCTGTCATGAAACCTTCCCTCGCTCCTGCAGCTAGAACCACCAAACCCAAATTAGTTTGATCTAAATCCTTCAAGTTGACAGAACATCATTTGTGTTTTGCACATGTTCTTAAATTGAAAGTAACAGCCTTGCAGCAATTACTGTAAACTGGTCTTTCATAAGTTCTGTATGTAGCCACAGAAGCCCACCTGGTGCTGCTGCAATTTTTCAGGTTATCAGGTGGGTAAATCAGGCCATTCACTTGAGGCCAGATAAGTGTGTGTTGCTTCTCATTCTGGCATTTTATTTGATCTGATTTATTTAATTATATTAAGGTAGAATTTCCTTTTGTGTATACCCAACACATCACTGAGTCGGACTGCTGTTTGTGAAACAGTATTCATTCCAGCTCATTGTAGCTAGATAACCAGTGACTGCAGGCGAGGCTCTGTGTAGGTGAGAGCTAACAGGAAATGTTGTTCAGACAGTTTCGTGCAGAGGCTTTTGTCAGATCAGCCTGCCAGGAAACTCCCACCGCAACCTGAAGTGAAATCAGCCACATATAGAAACTCAGTGGGGCTGACACAAACCTCTGTAGTGTTCAAATAACCCTGCTGTCGAGTGGCTTTTTTAAAGTCAATGTAATTTAAGATAGAAGTTCAGCACATACAGTAACTTCTCAAAAGCTATGCTACTCCTCCAGCTCTTAACTCCTGTTTCCCATCTGACCAGGAAGCTACCCACCTTTATTTCAGTCTCTTTTTCTTTCCACTGAACCTCTAATTCTTTGTCATTTTGTGAAGCTGATGACAGTTTATATGGTCTGTCTTGCAGAAACCTGACCTTATATAGCAGTTTATTTACTGTATGTTTACAATATTGTGTTGTTCCATCCGTCCATCCGCCAGAGTAAACATAACTATGTCAGATCAGATGTAAAATTGGGTTTGTCGAATGAAAAAACATCATCTTCCATTGTTCCGTAGGCTGTGTAGGCATAAAGGTTTCTGCATGACACTGACTGTTTAGAAAGGCCCTATTTAAATTGTGCAAGTGCAACGACAAATTCAGTGGCTCGCAGCTGTTGTTTTGGCTCGTGCATGTGCAGCATCGCAGAGTTCAACCGGCCTGGGTGATGGTGAATATAGATTGGAGGGTGTGGTGATTCACAAATATGCTCTCAGTCACATCGCTGGGTAATGATGGCAACAGCTCAGTAAGCGAAGATTCAGCTTCTCGATGAAATTATGTTGCTGTCTAGATGGTGCAGAGCGGCACGATGGGAACACACAGCCTCACATATCTGTAGCTAGAGGCAGAGGGTGTGGCGGTCAGGTCAAGGTCAGGAAGACAGTCTACAGAGCTCAAAACTCCAACAACACTTGTAGCAGTTAGAACAACTTCATTTATTGTTGACCAACAAGTGGCTTGTGTCTTCAGGTCTGTTGTTGTCCCACACTGGCAGAGAGGCTACCTCCCTTACCTCCATAGGTGCTCTATTGGCTGCGATGTGCGTGGATATGTGTGATTGTATTGGTTGCTTTTTTCCTGCTTCTTACCTGCTCTATTTAACTGTTGTTTATAATGTGTTTTACAATGACCCTAAATCATGTTGGCTGTTCTGTATACAACAAGTATTTCTGGAGTTTTGATGTCTTTAGACTGTTTTACTTTCTCCCTGCATGTTGGTTAGGTAGGTTAAGTTGAGACAGAAACCCCCACTGAGGAAAATACCAAGCAGTCAGAGCTCTGGTCGTTGCACTGCCACAAAAATAGGGCCCATGAGGTTAGATCTTTTCACATGACTGATGTGTTACAATGAAACACTCAAGATTTACTTAAAGCACAAATCCACCTTAAAACACACACCCCTGTGTTTAAACACTGTTGCTTTTGTAATTAAAAAGCTCACACTTAATAACAAAAGTAAATTATAACACTTCACAAACTGATGATCTATATAATAGTGTTGAAAGGTGGAATCTTCCAATTAAAGTCAGTTGGTTAAATACTGTTTTGTACTGTTTTAACTGAATGTGTGTTTCGACTGTCATGCTGTATGTGTAGTCAAAGGTACGAGATCTGGAGGAGAAATGTCGCAGCCAGAGCGAACAGTTTGGCTTGCTGTCACAAGAGTTGGAGAAGTTTCGACTGCAGGCCTCCAAGGTGGACCTGGCCGGCTCCAGCCTCCTTAACAACCCCAGCCTCTCTGTTCTGACCAACGGGGTGGGCCTGACTTCTGAACGAGGTGAGCTGAGCACCTATGATGTACTAACTCATAGGAATACAACATATGATACAGTAAAGAGCTCATATTCAATTCTTTACTGCAGTTAGCTGCACATCAGCTTTTTTGTGATATTTTGTGATATTTTGTGCTTTAAAGAGGGATGCACCGATACCGACACCAGCATCGGGTATTGGTCCGATACTGTCCTCACGTACTCATACTCGACCTCATAAATCTGCTCTGATACCCCACATCCGATACCATGTGACGAAAAATAGCCGCTCATACACAGCACAGTACACACAACTTCACTCTTTGGGGTTCACAGCAGGGTCAACTAAACTGTTGCACACATGGCACCACACTCATACCTGCCCCCCCTAAACAGTGGCAGGTAGGAACTAATTAGCTCTTAGACATGGAGGGACATGAAGAAGAAACTTAAATAGTGCACATGTAAATGTGTCATTAAAATACTAGTTAAAGTGCTGTCAATGATAATGAAATAATTATCACATGTAACACCATTTATAACAGTAAACTGGATTCTGCACGTCCATAATCATGTGGTGTAATTATTATACTGAAATATATCATGTACACAGTAAACTGCAGCTTAATAAGGAACACAAAATCAGTAAAGTAACTTCTTACAAATAAACCAAAAATGTCATGTGTGCAGTAACTATGGTTACACTAGCAGCAGGAAACAGCAGCAACAATCTGTTACTTTTAGAAATGGAGGAACATCTGATGGATATAAAACATGTTTTTACAGTTATTGTAAGAACTGTAATGGCATTATTAAGTATTCATATTGGTGTCCAGTATCGGCAAGTTCCAAAATGTAAGAACTTGTACTTGTACTCAGTCTGCAAAAAAGTGGCATCCCTACTGGTAGAGAGATGGAGCAGTAACCGCCTACAACATATATTGCATTGAATATTTTCAAGACTCTCTTCTTCTCATTTGCACCCGTAGCTGCTAAATCAGTGGCACTTGTAGCATTACTAATGTTAGCTGCATCAGCCTCACCCTCTGCACTTTAGCGGGTTGTTTCTGGGGTGGATTATATGTCAGAGTCTCTTGCTTGTAAAATTACAAAACGATCCAAGAACATCTGTGCACTTGGGATAATAATACAACTGATTGGCCAGCATGTTTCAGTAATAGGATAGGTGCCACACAGTGGTGTAGTAGGTTTGCAAGCTCAGATGATCACACAGAAGATTCGTACATAGCCTTTTGTCAATGTTGTGTAAATTCAGTGCTTTGGGACTGACTGATTTATGTTATCTTATCTTTATCTTTGCAAATGATGCAAATGATATGCTGGATTTATGTAAATGTGTATTTTCAGACATACATCATATAGACATATATATACTTATCAAAGATTAAATTTGGGGGACCCCCAACAGTAACTCAGAGAACCCCCTAGATGTCCCGACCCCCTGTTGAAGACCCTTGTTCTAAATCATCACTTATGACCCACTAGAGGAGTGTGTTGGTGTGTGTATCTGTTGAGACCCTGCCCTCTGTCTCATATTTTGCTGTGTTCAGGACATTTCTGAGGAAGTTTTTTGGTCAGGACTCCGTAGCTCTGTCTATGAGAGCTGAAGGAAGAGTTTTACACACACACACACACACACACACACTCAGGCAGAGTAGACTGAGGATGGCTTTAGCTATGTACACACATCCAGCGTTGTGAGGGGTGGGCGTGTTTATTTATACTTTAAAACATAACTGTTGTGAAACAATCAGAAAATGATGTTTTATTTGTCTGATTCACTGCTTTGTTCTCTCTACCAGCAGCCCCTCTCTTAATTCACTCTGTGTCTTTCTCCCTTGTTTTTTGAGCCAGGGAGGAGGGGTCAACTTTGAATGGTGTGTTTACAATCAATCCTGCATATTCTACCTTTAATTTATAAAGCCCACAAAATGCTTATCTACCTATAAGTATATATTGAAAAATGTTTGGCTAATTTGCAAATCCACAGTGGTGTCAAAAACCATGTTTATTTAAAGTCAGCTTCACCTGATTGACTCATAAAAGCAAGAAATAAAGTCAAGAGATCTGCTTTATCCTGTCTTTCTTCCAAATAATATATACAAATAAATGGTTGCCTAACCATGGTTTAACTTGCATAGTGTATAATATTAGCTGATGGTTTTGGATTCTTTCAGTTTCAAACAACATTTTATCACCAAAAAAGGAACTGAGCCCTGGCACAAAGAATGGCTTGGGAAATGCAGACCAACAGCATCAGTCTTCTCCTGGACAAAATGCCTTCAAAAACATCCAGAATCATTTCTGAACTGTCCCCTCAGAGATGCAGCTTTTAACACAAAGATTTTACATTACTGACTTTGTAGTTCACTTTTAAACTGCTGCAGACACAGCAATACAAATCTAGTCTATATCATTCCTACTGTATGTTTCCAACAACTGTATTCAAAGTCTTTGTCCTACACTGTTCATGTGTTTTTAGACTGCACTGGTGGCTCATGGGATATGGTGTCTCTGGGTGAAATAGCCTTCTGGAGTCTCGAGGGAGGTGACACTCTCTCCTGCCCTGAGGGTAATGATCTGCTCGGTACTCTCTCTCTGTCACTCATGATATGTGTTGGGCACTGTCATAAAAGCATGGCATGTTCTAACCTGTCATGTCATCTCACCCACACTGTCACAGTACAACACTGCCTGTACCGCTCACCATCACATGAGGGTCGGAGCTTGTGGGCTGCAGTGAGAAATGAACCAGTTAAGCCCCTTAACAGTGTTGGTGTGATACACGTTGCCACAAGGTAGTGTGACCTCTGACCTCAGACAGATGGAGACAGGATTTTTCCTCCACTGTTTAATCAGCCAGGTTCAACCTTGAGCCTCCTGCATGTCAACCAGTGACCCCACCCACCTAGCTGCTCATGGATTCAACCAGGTTTAACCAGCGAGAGGGCTGGGGTTTGTCTGTTAAAGTCATGGATTATGTATTATCCTCTTCCTCTCTCCCTCCTGCTAGATGTGGCCGCCGCTCTGCGGATGGGGGCCACCCCTCACGCCGCAGGCCTGTCCAGAGTGGAGCGCTCGCCCGTCACCAAGCACCGAGAGCTGCCCACCATCAGTGTCAGCAAGTCAGGCTCTTCCTCCAGCAAGTCAGAGACCACACACCTCACCCCCAAGTCTGATACCCACCTCAGTCCGCACAAATCAAGCCCAACACATGAGGTACCAGACCTGAGAGTGTACACTGTATCTTCACTCGTTACTCATTTTAGAATGAATACTTAATAACACACATTAATTCAAATGTGTCTTTTCAGCCAAAAGGCTTTCATCTGCAGCCTCTGTGCAGGCTGATATTATACTTTAAAACAGACCTGAGCAGAATGTGGCCCAGGGGCCAGATGCAGCACACTGAAAGGTTTCATGCGGCCCTCAAAGCCATCATGGAAATACCAAAAATTAGAAATCTAGCAAAATTAAACCATTATCAGACCTTTATTTTGAAAGGGGTCAGTTGTAATGATAATAATGTATCTTTTATATCAAACTGTACCTTTATTCACTCAGTGCTGCACATCCATGTTGGTTATGTTGTTCTTCTACTACTTTTGCTGCTACTATCATTACAACCTGTATGCAGCCTGCATGTTACACTGTAAAACATTCTGGACATTGGCAACAAAATATTAGCCCATAATTCATCACATGACAATTCAAAAAGGGTGACCAACAGTAGAAGTGTCTTATATAGAACACTTCTGACCAGCCCATTATTAGAGATTTGGTCATTATTATATCATTTGTGTCTGGACCACGACAGCCTGATCAGTTTCTCATGTGGACCCCATGAAAAATAATTGCTAACCCTTGATTTAAAGGTATAGTTGAGGTATAGTATAGTTTTAAGGTATAGTTTTAAAGTGGGGTTGTATAAGATACGTTTCCATTGTGAGTGTATTACCTACATTACATGCCACTTGACATGCCCACAGTTTGTAGAAACAACAGGTGTACCAGTGTAGGAAGCTAAGCAATGTACTGCTGTGGACAGGGTCAGCAACAAAATGTATTTTAGCCACTTAAAAAAAACACCTAAAGAATGAATATCAGTTAAGGTGTGTGTTATATCTAGAATATTTTCATGGCTTTGCCATCAGCCACACTTTTTTGACAGCAAACCGCTGTTATCTAAGTCAAATTTCAGTCTCATTCTCAACCAGATTCCACTGTTGAAGTTAGTCGTATTTACCTTGCAGAACATGCCTCGAGTGGTTTATTTGTGTTATCATGTGACTTCAGGGTTTTAAAAGTTTACACCTTGTCCTTCGTACAGATTTACCAAAATCACACAATAACACAAACAAACTAACAGATCAAGGCAGCAGTAGACCAGCAACTCCTGTGTTCTGCAAGGAAAAATAACAGATTTCCCCACTGGAGTCTGGTAGAATGAGAGAGTGATATTTTGCTTACATGTATACAGTATAACAGTGGTTTCCCACTGACAAAGACTGTCTGACAGCAAAGTAAAGTGGAACAAATATTCTGAATATTGTGTACACTTAAACTGATATTTTTAGGGATTAAAATATGTTATTTTTTTAACTGTGATTCCTTGGGAATGGACTGTCACTGTAGTATTACTGTAGTATTATGATACTGATGTAGTAATTTGCTGCTGGAAAAATTACTATATGTTGTTTTATGAATTTAATTGTAATGCAGTGCAGAGCACTGATTGTGATTATTAAATATAATTACTTCTACTACTTTTAGTTAGATTGACTTATGCACTTATTAGTCAGTGATATACACTTAGCATGTAAAGTGAAGTAATAATGGTAATTCTGAAGAGTATATGCAACCTCCCACAATATAAAACAGTTTATATGTATGGCTTAAAATTATATTTTTTGAAACAAATGGCTACTACATTTGAAAAGTGCAAGCCATTCTCAATATCAAACCAATTTTGTTTTCTCTTTACCTGCATTTGATGAGCTGGTTAATTGGTTTTTAGATTTGTGATCATGTTATGTCACCTTGCTGCCTGCAGCTCTTCTGCTTTCTTTGTTTCTACATAGACAGGCAGATTGCTCATCAAGATTACCAAGACAGCCATGCACAAGCACATTGATTGTGTGGATTAAATGGATTAAAAAGCCCTCCTTAACCTCCCTGTCATCTCACGCGAGTACAGACTGTAGCTGAATATGCTCGAGCTCCCCCTGCTCATTGATAAGAACGGTTCTTTGCATCTGCTGCTACCGTGATTTAGTATTTTTGTGCCCTGTCTCCAAAGAGTCAGTCAGGTCTCGCATGACAGACAGGTTGGTGGTCTCTCGTCTGCACACAGTTCAATAAAGCTCATATTTAGTGAGATAATCCACTCACCACAGTGGATTATGAAGGTTATACAGTAGTAGTTGTAAGTGATTATCCTTAAAAAGGTTTTCACAGGGAGCTATAAATATACAAGCTTACTTATTGTATTGTGTGTAACCACTGTGAATAGAAATCAAACACAAGAGATCTCTCATGTTACATGGTGAGTCAGTTCACTGTATAATGAATATTGTGCACAGTGTTTTCCCTTGAGTGATCATGTGTAGTAGTCATAAGTAATTTTGTATTTGTAGAAAATATATTTTTGAGAAGCCATCCTTTTTCCAGAAAATTTAAATAAAGTCAGATTTTTCTGCCAGATTGTAGTCAAGTAAATACTGCAGTCATTCCCAATCAACAGTCACAGCCTTTATCTTATATTTGCTCAACAGTTTTTATATGTGTAAAATATGTACTCATCTCACACCACATTTAATAGCAAAAATTGTAATATGTTACACTAAAAAAGAAAAGAAATATATGCTTGTTTAGAGATGTTTGATAAAATTTCTTCCACTTCCACTTTTTAATTAGTTTTTTTCAGACACTATTGCAAGTAGTTAAGGACAGGCCAACGGTCCGGGTGATTCACTGTGTGTTCATGCTGTTCTCAGGTGGACACTGCCAGTGAAGTGGAGGAGTTGGACATTGATGTAGCTCCGGCACCTTACACAGCCAGCAGAGGAGCAGCAAAGCTTCAGGTTTTCATTGCAAGATACAGGTAAGTATTTAACTAAGGCAAGAGTTGGCTTATTATGTCAGCAGTTCTTTAATATGTGATAAAAACAAATACTTAATTTTAAACAGTTACAATCCATATGATGGCCCCAATGACAACCCTGAAGTGGAGCTCCCGCTCACTGCTGGAGAATACATCTATGTGTATGGAGACATGGATGATGATGGCTTCTATGAAGGTGAGTCTGCAGTATAAATTTCTGCATATTTCATATTTCTGTCTTTACATGATACTCAGTGTTTTGCTGTGGCTCCTTCCAGGCGAGCTGATGGATGGACGGAGAGGGCTGGTCCCCTCTAACTTTGTGGAACGTGTGTCGGATGACGACGTCATGAGTGCTCACCATCCAGAGACTGGGGACATGTCCCATAACTCTCTGCTAGACAGCAGCCTGCACAGTGCCAGCCACCAGCATCACCTCCATGTGGGCGTCAGCGCCTCAGAAAGGACAGAGGCCCCCGCCGCCTCTGGCCCTGCCTCAGCCCCCTCAGATTCAGCATCGGCCTTGGCTGTCCCAGCCCCCCTCACCAACGGCCTGGACTTGGATCTGGAGGAGGTGGGAGTGGACATTGTGCCTTACCCACGTAAGCTCACCCTCATCAAGCAGCTTGCCAAGAGCATCATCATCGGCTGGGACCCTCCGTTGGTGCCGGCTGGGTGGGGCAATGTGTGGAGCTATAATGTGTATGTGGACCAGGAGCTGCGGCTCAATGTGCCCTTCGGTTCTCAAACCAAAGCGGTGCTGGAGCGGCTAGACATTAACCTCAAGGCCTACCGCGTGTCAGTGCAGAGCCTGACAGAGAAGGGCCTCTCAGACCAGCTGCGCTGCAGCTTGCTGGTTGGTCGGGATGTTTGTGTGGCGCCCACGCAGCTGCGCGTGGAGAGGATCACTGCCACCTCTGCCAACCTGACCTGGCTGCCCAGCAACAGTAACTATGTGCACATTGTGTCCTTGAATGAGGAGGAGTGTGAGCTGGTGAAGGCTGGCTGCTACTCGCTGTGCCTCAATAACCTCATGCCCAGCCTGCAGTACACAGTCAAAGTGGAGGCACGCCCGCACCGCACGCCATGGGAGTTACCCGTGGAGCGACGTGAACACAGAAGCGCTACAATCACCTTCACCACACTGATGGCAGGTCAGGATTTAGTATTTTATCTGATATGAAATGCTCTCTAAAGGTGCCATGATAACTCTTACGCATAGTCTGTTGATCAAAGACTGATTTGTCCCCATTCAGAATTAAATCATTTCAAACAGTTAAGTTGGACAAGAGTAAGTAAAGGACATGTCTGACTCAAATGCTTTATGAAAGGGTTTCAGACAGCTTTTTAAGAATCTTTTCAAAATAATAATTACAACCTGATACTGTAGCTGTACAAGAATGGCTGATTCCATTAGGTAATTTAGATGCACGTTTTATCCACTCAGGACATCAGTTTGGAAGTACTTAATTAGTATAGGAGAAGTGACAAAATAAATTGGCTGGGCCAATTATAAGACTTAGAATAAATACATATGTAGGCCCTCAATATTGCAAATTAGAGTCTTTTGCAGCAATTTGGAAAACGCCTGCATTGAGTACCCTTACTTTCCAGTGTACGTCCATCAAACTTTATTTACTTTTCAGTATGAACAAAACAGCCATCCCAGTTAATCACTACAGTATTTGTATGTGTATCATTAACTAAAATGTACTCAAGTAATTTTATTTACCTCTGCTGTTTGTGTGTTTATGTGTGTAAGAAAGAGAGTCGAGATCCTATTAAGAAGCTTTCCAAAGCTTTGTGTGGATGATATGATGATGATCCTGGTTCTAACCATTTGCACATGTGGCTACGGTGCGAGTGATTGACATGTTGTAAATAGCAGCACTGGGGGCAAAATTGGGCAATTAAAGGCCACCCCTCCCATAGCCAAAATGTTCCCACAGTCCTCTGCTGGTTCTGTCCAGCTCTTCGCTGAACTGTTGGGCAGCAGCTCTTAGATTAAAACAACACAGTAATCTGAACTACATGTCAATCCGTAGTGCTACCTCCTGTAGACCAAATTAAGAAGTGCCGTATTCAGTACTGGTGATTTTGTGTCTCTAACAGAAGGGCATTTCTTGAGAGCTGCTTTTGTGAGCTGTTGTCATTTGCTTCCCCTTTATCAGCCAAAGTGCCTTGGCACACAGTGTGTTGCTTTAAAGGGAAGGAAAATAGGTGACTTGATAGGTCATGACTGATACCATCCTCTGACACACCTACTGACTAAGTATTCCTGCTAATGACATGATTTAGAAAGAATGTCAGTTCTGTTATTGTAACAAATTGATATTTTCTTGATCTTTTTCTTTTTATCTTTTATTTTCCATGAATTAACCACAAGGCTGTAAGAAACATCTTTGTGATGAGTATCATATTAGATTTGAGTTGTATTTCTCTAAATGATCCTTCAAATTTGCTTTAGTTTCATGCCCACAGCCTGGGAGTGCAGGTATATGGTTTCTAAATTTCTTAAATAGTATTAGATGACATTTTTAGTGGTAGAATCATGTGCCTATTGTGATAATCATTGCCATTCCCAAGCACTGTTTTATTTGCCATTTGACTGAATCGTATTGATCCTATATTAATAGAAGCACCTTTCTCTATCTTGTGCTTGCCACTGGCTGTGGTGTGATGCTGTTACTCCCTGCAGGTCCCCCTGATGCTCCACTGGATGTCCAGCTGGAGCACGGTCCCTCCCCAGGGATTGCCCTCATCAGCTGGCTGCCAGTCACTATAGATGCTGCTGGGACCTCCAATGGAGTCCGTGTCACTGGATACACGATATATGCCGACAAGAAAAAGGTGAGAACCTGGCTTTTTCTGAGGGACTTTAATGTTCCTTTCACTGCAGTTAAGTTTTAGTATATATTAAATTGTCTCTGAATTTTTGTAAGCTGCTGTACAGTTTTCTAATGTCAATGTCATGTGTGACTTTTAAAAACGTGCCCGTTGTTCTTCTATCCAAGGTGCTGGAGGTGTCTTCCCCAACGGCCGGTAGTGCCCTGCTGGGCCCCTCCCAGATCCAGTCCCTGCAGGCAGCTCAGGAGCTCACTGTCCGCACCATGTCCGCCCACGGGGAGTCCTGTGACTCTTTTCCAGTCAATGTGCCCTCCAAGCTGCCTGCCATCATGGCGGGTCCAGCTGTCACCACCCCAGTTGTGCCACCCCTACCCTGCGCCCCTGCAGGTTCCAGTAACCTGCCCTCACCTCCGTCCTACGGGAACTCTGCTGCCAAAGTCTCCATGCTGCCATCAGACACACACATCACTGGCCTCACAGTGGAAGCTGCTGCCAACCCTCCTCATGCTCCCCACTCAGATGTTCTTTCACCTCCCTCATATGTGAAGGCCTGGGCCAACCCCTCCTCTGGTGCTGCCTTGGCTGTGTGTGAGGCCACATTACCAGTAGCCTCCACCATTACACCAGTGGTAATCCTCTCCCTTATCCTCCAATATATATGAGGCTACTACTCGTTTGTTTTTCTGTATCAGAAGTTTTCAAACTGTGAAGCATGCCTCTCTAGGGTGGTGTCGAAGAACTGTAGTGTGGGGGTGGAGGGATGGATTCATGAAGTTAAAGGGACAGGTGCATTCTTGTGCTAAATTTGCTCATTAGGGCACTTAGAGTACTTAAAAACCCTTAGTGCCTCACTGCAGCAGTTTGCATCAGAATTCTTACTCCTTCTCTGAGTCATCATAACAAATTTTTAGCTTCTGTGTGATTTACACCTTCTGTGGATACCATGGGTATTATCCGTTGCAATTAAACTTCGATGGATCTGCTCAGAAATCTTAGAAAACAGATGGGTCTTATAACTCCAGACTTCCCTGGAGCATCATCATGTTTTTAAGTTTTCTTCAGTATCAAATAAATCCAGTCTGCATATCCTTTGGTACAAACAGGAGCTGTAATACAAACCCCAATTCCAAAAAAGTTGGGGAGTAGTGTAAAACTTAAATAAGAACAGAATGCAATGGTTTTCAAATCCTTTTTGACCTATATTCAGTTGAATACAGCACAAAGACAAGATATTTAATGTTGAAAATGATAAACTTAATTTGATTTGATGCCTGCATTGTGTTACAAAAAAGTTGGCACAGGGGAAACAAAAGACTGAAAGTTGTGGAACGCTCAAGAAAAGCCTGTATTTTAACATTCAAAAGGTAAACAAGTTCATGGATAACAGGTCATATTATTATGATTGGGTATGAAAAGGATACTCTTGAGCTGCGTCATTCACAAGCATGGATGAGATGAGGTTCCCCACTTTGTGAAAAACTGTGTGGGCAAATAGTCCAGCAGTTTAAGAACATATCTCAACACAGAGCTCAAGGCATTTCTAAATTTCACCTTGTACAGTCCCTAAAATCATTAAAAGATTCAGAGAATCCAGAGAAATCTGCATTAAAAACCCACATCATTGTATAAAGGATACTACATGGGCTCAGGAACACTTTGGAAAACAGATGTCAGTAAACACAGTCTGTTGCTGCATCTACAAATGCAAGTTAAGACTCTACCACGCAAAGAGAAAGACACATATCAACAACATCCAGAAACACTGCAGACTTCTCTGGACCCGAGCTCATCTGAGATGGACTGACGCAAAGTGGAAAAGTGAGCTGTGGTCTGATGAGTCCACGTTTCAGATTGTTTTCACAAATCATGGATGTCATGTCCTACAGACTAGAGGAAAAGGACCATCCAGATTGCTCGGAGTGCAAAGTTTAAAAGCCAGCATCTACAATGGTATGTGGATATGTTAGTACCAGTGGCATCGTGGGTAACTTGCATATCTGTGAAGGCCCCATT
>JAJHUR010133108.1:2153-56803 GCA_027495735.1 Lutjanus campechanus | reverse complement strand
CCTCCAATATATATGAGGCTACTACTCGTTTGTTTTTCTGTATCAGAAGTTTTCAAACTGTGAAGCATGCCTCTCTAGGGTGGTGTGGAAGAACTGTAGGGTGGGGGTGGAGGGATGGATTCATGAAGTTAAAGGGACAGGTGCATTCTTGTGCTAAATTTGCTCATTAGGGCACTTAGAGTACTTAAAAACCCTTAGTGCCTCACTGCAGCAGTTTGCATCAGAATTCTTACTCCTTCTCTGAGTCATCATAACAAATTTTTAGCTTCTGTGTGATTTACACCTTCTGTGGATACCATGGGTATTATCCGTTGCAATTAAACTTTGATGGATCTGCTCAGAAATCTTAGAAAACAGATGGGTCTTATAACTCCAGACTTCCCTGGAGCATCATCATGTTTTTAAGTTTTCTTCAGTATCAAATAAATCCAGTCTGCATATCCTTTGGTACAAACAGGAGCTGTAATACAAACCCCAATTCCAAAAAAGTTGGGGAGTAGTGTAAAACTTAAATAAGAACAGAATGCAATGGTTTTCAAATCCTTTTTGACCTATATTCAGTTGAATACAGCACAAAGACAAGATATTTAATGTTGAAAATGATAAACTTAATTTGATTTGATGCCTGCATTGTGTTACAAAAAAGTTGGCACAGGGGAAACAAAAGACTGAAAGTTGTGGAACGCTCAAGAAAAGCCTGTATTTTAACATTCAAAAGGTAAACAAGTTCATGGATAACAGGTCATATTATTATGATTGGGTATGAAAAGGATACTCTTGAGCTGCGTCATTCACAAGCATGGATGAGATGAGGTTCCCCACTTTGTGAAAAACTGTGTGGGCAAATAGTCCAGCAGTTTAAGAACATATCTCAACACAGAGCTCAAGGCATTTCTAAATTTCACCTTGTACAGTCCCTAAAATCATTAAAAGATTCAGAGAATCCAGAGAAATCTGCATTAAAAACCCACATCATTGTATAAAGGATACTACATGGGCTCAGGAACACTTTGGAAAACAGATGTCAGTAAACACAGTCTGTTGCTGCATCTACAAATGCAAGTTAAGACTCTACCACGCAAAGAGAAAGACACATATCAACAACATCCAGAAACACTGCAGACTTCTCTGGACCCGAGCTCATCTGAGATGGACTGACGCAAAGTGGAAAAGTGAGCTGTGGTCTGATGAGTCCACGTTTCAGATTGTTTTCACAAATCATGGATGTCATGTCCTACAGACTAGAGGAAAAGGACCATCCAGATTGCTCGGAGTGCAAAGTTTAAAAGCCAGCATCTACAATGGTATGTGGATATGTTAGTACCAGTGGCATCGTGGGTAACTTGCATATCTGTGAAGGCCCCATTCATGCATACATACATATTTTGGAGCAACATATGGTGCCATCCTGATGACGTCTTTTTCAGAAATGTTCCTGCTTATTTCAGTGAGGCAATGTCTAGACACATTGTGCACATGTTCCAGCCACGTGGCTTCGTAGTAAAAGAGTTCAGGTACTAGACTGACCTGCCTGCTTTCCAGACCTGTCTCCCATTGAAGGTGTGTGGTGCATTATGAAGAGACCCCAGACTGTTGAGCACCTGAGGTAGTATGTAAAGCAAGAATGACCTCAGTTCACAAATGCTTACTGTGTGTTGTTTAAAGAAATGGTGATGTAACACCGTGGTAAACGGCCACCATCCCAACTTTTTTGGAACATGTTGCAGGCATTAAATTCATCATAAGTGTGCATTTTTAAAAAATATAAAGGTAATGATGTTGAACATTAAATAGCTTGTCTTTGTACTGTATTTAATTGAATATAGGTCAAAAAGTATTTGCAAATCATTACACCATGTTTTTATCTACATTTTATGTTTTTACACAACATCCCACTTTGGGCTGCACGATATGGTAAAAAAGTCATATTGTGCAGCCCAGCTATTCAACTGAGCCCATGGCAACATGAGGGCCCACACTGTCAGACTTTGAAAACCCCTGTTCTAGAAAAAGAAAGCAAATTAAATAGTGATCTATTGACCATCTTTCTCATCTTCAGGTTAATGTGACCTCCCCCACCGCCTCAGCACCTCCACCACCACCATCTGCAGTAGCAGCACCATCACCTGCACAGGCCCCAGTCCCGGCAGCAGCAGCAGTGTTGGAGCAGCGCAGGGACACCGACAGCCCCGGAACAATACGCCCTTTCCCGTCTATCACAGAGTTCATTGAGGACCCCAGTGCCAAGCTTGGGACACCTGAGCGCATCCCTACCCCACCCAAAGCCCCCATGGACCTCCTTAACCCTCAGGAGAATAACCTCCTCCGACCCCCCTGCACTTCACCGCTGGAGTCAGAGGTAGAGGAGGAGCGAGAGAATACCCGCTTGGTGTCCATCGAGGAGTTCTTGAGACAAGACCAAGAGCCAGTTGTACTGTACTGTAGGACGCAGCAGGTCAGCATCAATTTCTTCAATTTCTCTTCACTACAAAAATGTATGTATGCTGTAGCTGAGTCAGTTGCAAACCTATAACCCTAACTAAAAGTGGAATTGTTGCAACAGAGGATTGTCTGCTGGAGGCTGTTTAATCCTTCAGTTTCAGGTAGCAGCACAGCACCGTCACTACAGCTAGCTATGGTAGCATCATTATGGGATAATTTTCTCACAATGTGTGTGCAAATGTGCAAGTGTCAGTTTTAGAAAATTAAAATTAATTTATCATTTTTAATTGGTTATTATCCATTTTATACCATTTATCCAGGTTCAGGTTGCATTAATTTACTTAATTACATCTTATATATACACTTTGGATGATATGATTGTGAAACATTTGTTAAATTGCATTCTATGAGGTACAAAAAAAGTCTGATTTAAAGATTTAAAGGATGGTTCATGGTTCATAAAAAATAAAAAAAACATTTTTCCTGTTGTTGTGCTGTTTATCCATCTAGATTGTTGTGGTGTGAGATGCCAAGTTTTGGAGATGTCTGCTTCTCTTCAATATAATGGAACTAGATGGTAGTCTGCTTGTGCTGCATTGTGGTGCTGTTCACAGAAAAGTCTGTGGATTATCCTCAGTAATCAGGTCATGATTTCTGGAGGGAGACATTGCTATTGAGTTTTTTCAAAAGTATTTTTTGGCTCTTTAAGCACCACAAGCTAAGTCTAGTTTAGTCTTATGTTGTATAGAAGGCAGACATCCCTACAGCCAAAATCTCCAAAACTCACTCAACAACTCCCACCACAACAATCTAGCTTTACAGGTAACCAGACTTTTTTGATTTTGGGGTGAACTGTTCCTTTAGTTTTGTTGAAGAAACCCTATTTAAAATGTACCTTTTTAACTGAGAAGTATATGCTATTACTTGTTAAGTATATCTCAAAAGTATATTATATATATAGCTAATTGTATCTGCAAAATGTTATTGAACTTGCTCATGTATTTATTTTACTCAATATTTAATTGAATAACTAATAAGGATTTAAAATGTAAATGAATAGTTTGTTTCTAAATGTTGATGTATTTTTACAGCAGAGTTACAGCAGAGGAGTTGTGGAGCCTCCCAGTGACTACCACGCAGACAACAGCCGTTCAGATCTGTCAGACATCCTGGAGGAGGAGGAGGAGGACCTTTACTCTGATCACCTCGGAGAACCACAGGCCAGGGGCTACGCAGTTGGAGCTAACAGGGTAAAGAAATGAATGCAGTATATATTTTGCAGCCGTGCACACCTTCATTTGCACTTTGTGAGGGTATTTTTGAATGGCTTGTTTGGCTTGCATAGTAAAGTTATCTTTTATTGTTGCTTGTCTTGTTTCTTCTGTCATATTTATGATCATGAGTGATTGAAACTCTTTTTATTTTTTCTTCCTTTTTCTTTTCTCTTTCCTTCACATCACTGTTTTGTCCTATATTTTGCCTGCACTTCCCTTATTTTCACTGAACAATATGATATCCCATCATCATCCACCCATTCTCACTTGCTTTGACTTTTGGCCCTTGTAGTCATGCAAGTCAGACCCTCCAGACAGTGATGAGGAGGTTCTTGAGAGAATCCTTAAGTTGCCTCCTCAGGTCTCAGGTCACAACAAGCAGCTGTTCAGCATCCCTGAGGTGACAGAAGAGGAAGATAGCAGTCAAGAAGAGCATTTAATCCACCACAGTCAGCCTCGATCCAGGCTTAGCCACCCTCACCCTAGAGACTCAGAATGCCTCCACCTTGGATCCCAGCATCATCTGCATCACCCCAACCCACACCCACACGTTCCCCCTCACCATCACCACTTCCACAGGGATCCCAGATCCCTAACCAAAGAGCCTTTACTCAGGCACAGACCCCTGCAGGTCAAGCCTAAGACGCAGCACAGGGTGCACTACGCAGACACAGTGGACACCATCAGTTACCCTGAAGAAGAAGACATGAGTTTATATGAGGGTCCCACCAGCAGGAGGGTTTCAGCCCGCTGTCCTCCCCAGCTGACCCCCAACAGCAAAGAAAGAACACTGCTCAGAGGGCTAGGGGACCGCCTTAGGAGGGAGGCCATGCTCAGGAGTCAGATGGCTGTCGCCACGGCAGTCAACCCCAGCTATGGTCATACCCCGCCAAGACCCTACCCAGTAGGCAAAACAGTACGCACTGTGAGGTCACCTGTGGGTCGCAGGATGGAGATTGACTTGGAGTACGGCACAGATGACAACGAGGAGCCTGTGGAGTACCCTCCTGGGGAGGTGGTGGTAGAGCAGATGAGCTCCGAATGGTGGGTGGAGGGGGCTCAAATGGAGCACTGCAGACCTCCTCACCGCCGAGCGCTGAAGGCTGAACCGCTGGTAAATGTTGCTGCAGTTCAACTGCAGCAAGTGTATTGTCCCAGCCCCCCCTGTTCCCTGTAGCAGTGTGGACCTAACCTTCTGAATCCTTTAGTGAATGTTACTTAACTCCACCACTCACTAGAACTACGTTTTCCATCATCATCACTGCAATGGACAGACGGAGGTTAAGGAGCACATTTTTTGGCCCATTTAACTGTCATGAAATAAAGCAAGATACAGTAGATTATTTAGTGATGGTTTGTTAGTTGAGTTCATGGTTCATCGTCAACCAGTGGGTTCAGACTTAAATCTTTGTGAGATTTTGTGTCAGTCAAAGCATAGCTGAATCTTTTCTCCCTCTGTCTCCCTGCACTAACATTCAAATACTCCTGCACCTTGGAGACCACTCAGCTCTTGTCTTTAACTGGTCACTCCTTTCTTGTCTTCTCCTTTCTTGCCTTAGATCATAGTGGATGTCAGAGGTGTGGACTCAAGTCAAATGACTTGGACTGGGGTCAGATTGGAGTCACAAATTTGGTTACTTTAGACTTGACTTGACAAAATCGGACTTCAACACTGGCTTGTGGCTTCACTTACACTTGGGCCTTTTGACTTGAAAATACACAAAGATGTTACAGTAAGCTTTAGGACTGTACCACGTGCTTCAAAGCTTTGTTCATTGCCATGGTATTCAAATGACAAAATTAGCATCCACCAATTAATATATGTTCCCTACTGACCACCTCAGTGTCGCTTGTGATTTGTCAGTCTGTTTCCAGCTGGCACTGAGGTTGCTGCCGTTTTAGCAGCAGCTCAACACACTGCACCAGCCTCAGACTCAGGCTACTGCTTCAAACAGAGAGAAACAGCAGTTTCAGCGCAAGCTTGTCACAGAACAGTTAACACCAGCAGCATGAGTGATACTGAGGTAGCCAACGGGTCGGACAGGAGGAGGAGGGTAGACATGTGGTCCACCCTTTGGTCGTAGCGACACTTAGAAAAAAAATCTAAAAATTGCTGCCTAAGCTTCAAAGCCTAAAAAAAAGGCTATCTGGGACAATCAAGTATGTTATTTAAAAAGTGTTTCAGAGTTCAATTCATTTTCTGATTCAACTAATGTTAACGTCATTCTCAGCAAGTTGACAATTAATTCCCCAGATCCACTTTATTTTGAGCCATCATCCAGTCAAGTAACAGGAGAGAATCATGGAGAACTAATGTTATGTCACGTCACAGCGCTTCAGTTGGAAAAAATCATACCAAAGATAATTTGGTTTGTGTACAAAAACAACAAGGTGGTCAATAAAAAATCAGCATTTGCAGTTACACAAGGAATGTAAAATCAAAGCTAATATTAACATAGTTATTGAGCTAATGATTAGCTTAACAGATAAGTAAATTTGTAAATCATTGAAGCTGGAAACTCACTGTTCCATTATGACTTGTTTATGACTCCAAACCCAAAGTTTAGGACTTGACTTCGGACTTGTTGGTCTTGACTGGGGACTTCAGTGCAGATGTTGCTGTTGTTGACATGTGCACAACAATGACTTGATCCCACCTCTGGTGGAAAAGCTTTGGTTTGTCCCTGCTAACACCACCACAGTGCAAAAAATGAACATGTTTATGTTGAAACTGTAGAATGTTGGAAACCCTGGGGTTTTTCTGTATTTGATGGGTTTTCCATCTTTACTGGCATAAGTAACAATTCACATGGATTATCATTAGATGAAACATAGATTATTTAATATTGTTTCAAGAAATTAACACATGCATTTTCATTTTTCTGAACCCTGAGGTGTCCTTTCCTCCCCAGAAGTGATTGTGTTCTGTGGTAGATGTTTCTCTAATTGTTTTTTTTTTTCTGTATGTTGAGCAGGAGCCCAGCCAGATCCCTCTAGCTGAGGCAGGTCCATCATGGGGAGTCCAGGCAGAGCTCTCTTCTAAACCAGCGTGCTTGCAGGCCAGGCAACTCAAAGGTCAGAGACTCTGCCCCTTTTTGTCTTCCTGTTTCCCCTGTCCCTTGATTTTTTCCCTCTCTAGCCAAAACATGCTGTGAAAATGTATGAAGAGATACTGACACACCTGTGCTTTGTATTGGCAAGTCAGCCCCTCGCACACATGATGGCAGTCAGATTAGCACTTTGTTTAGGAAGGGAGGGGGTCAGGGAGGAGGAGGTGCTATAGCTGCAGCGAAGAAGAGAGAGAGAGCCTGCTAAGCTGAGAACCGGCTTAACCCAAAGTGGCTTGTCATGACAGGAGGAAGTGACAGACATTAAAATAGTAACCTCGATTAGGCAGCAAAGAAACTGTAGGGCCTGCGGTGTGGGCGTATGAGCCCCTCTCCTCCTCTCCCTCCATGTTTCCCTTAACTCTCTCCTTTTCTGCTCAGTTGTGGTAGTGATGACACAGATTACACTCTCATTCAGTAAACCTGACCTTTCTGGTATGTGTGTGGGTGCACAGTTGACTACACACACAAATGCATATGTGTACACGTGCATGCAGATAGAGGAACGGAGCAGTGAAAAGTTCTGTCCTATCTACTCAAACATCCGTGAGGATGTGAAAGTGTGCAAGTTGTCTGCCCGTGACTCTTGCCACAGATGGGCTGATTCTCACTAATGAGATAGAGAACACGTCTCTGCACTGCAGCTTAAAGTCTCACTACAGCTCTTTAAATTTGTCGCTCACTGTCAAATAGGCTGCAGTTGTAATGCTTTTAACCACACTATGTCATACCTCATGGATGCTGCAGATAGTGCTGCAAGCCAGATTTAAAGGCTGCTTTCTTTGTATGATCTGTGACATTACGCCTTTGATAATATTAGTATTATTTTGGTGTGTAGTCAGTAAACGTCCTCAGATTTAGATTAGAGAGCGGGTCAAACACTGTTTCTGTTGCTTGCTGGCTGCAGATCATGAACGAGTGCACGTTTGTCAACCGGCTCACACAGCTTAGGATCAGTGGTTTAGCTTGATTACCTCTTTTAAGGACATGCCTGTGCTCGGCGAGCACTGTTCATAGCAGCACTGCAGTTAGTGGGCGGTGGGGGAGGGGCTACACTATTTGCAGAACTCATTGCAGGCTATGCATAGCTGCTGTGCAAAGTATGTGCAGTGTTACAGTAGTGACAGTTTTATAAAGACAAAGCTTACAAAGCAAAAAAAATAGAAGAAGAATTAGTTGCATTAAAAATGGGTTATGTGTTAATAAAAACAAAAAAAGATGTCTTCTCATTTGTTTTAAGAAACAAGTCAAACTTTTTAAACCCACAGGAAATACTTTCAAGAGGTAACTGATTTATGATAGGAGTCATAACCCAAAGCAAAAGGAATGACGCATGGGAATCAGTTGTCTGAGAACATGCATCATTTAATGACATTAATCCTGAGCCAAATGCTCCTGGGTATCAAATGTATTATGACTGTGTGTATGTGTGTGTGTCTGCAGGTGGTGTTGATTCACCAAAGATGAAAGGGGACAGTGACATACGCATCTTTGTGGCCCTCTTCCCTTACGATCCTGCCACTATGTCACCCAACCCTGATGCTGCTGAGGAAGAGCTGCCCTTCACTGAAGGACAGATCATCAAAGTATGTCCCGACACAGCTCATAATCTACTGGAATAACCTTGACAATCATCATGCATGTTTTTCATTCAAGGTGTCTCAGATAAGCTCACATTAACAGAGAAGCTACAGCATCCACAAGGTTAAATATGCATGCTATAGAGAGGCCTTAAAGGGGGTTGTTTTGATTTTTTGATTGGGCTTGTATGAAGTACTTATCCATAGTCAGTGTATTACCAAATACACTGGCGGGGTATGACCATAGTTGGTAGTTGACATGCCCCCAGTTTGGGAGAGCAGCAGGAGTACCAGTGTATGAAGTGGAAATGTATGTTAGCCACTTAGAAAATGTCCCATCTAAAAAAATCAGTTTAAGTCTACAATTAATTTAAAATATTTTTACTGCTTTACTGTACCATCAGACACCTTTTTCTGATGGGAAACCACTGCTATATAAGCCAGATATCTCTCTCCAAAGCAACCAAACTCCTTCAGCAAAAAAATTAAATTCAAATAAAACTAATTTTACCTTGCAGGACATGGGAGTTGCTGGTCTACCGCTGCCTCGATCGGTTAGTTAGTTTGTGTTATTGTGTGACTTGAATGAATCTGAACTAACCGTTTAAAACCATGGACTGTATAAAACATGGACGTAGCACCTGTGACATCACCCATTGGTTTCGGGGAGTCGGTTTTGTGACCAAACCATGGTCATTTGAGCTGCGCCATCTTGGATTTTAGTGGGAGTGTACTTTCCATATTTGGCAGAGAGGCGGTTACTCTACGGGTCAGTCTGGGTCAGCCGGCCGAGAACACGCTCACTTAGCTCGGAGCCACCAAGCTAGCCTAAGGCTAATCAGCTAATCAGCTAGGCTAATAAGCTAAGCGGCAGCTACACGCAGCTACATCCACCACACGACAGTCCCCGAGTCCGACCCGACTAGCTCGACCCCGTGTGACCGCGACACACAGCGAGCGCTCGTACCCTATTATTTAACTGTGAAACAATCATTATTATTTCATATTAATAAAATATATTAAAATGTTAAAGACATTATTATTATTGTCATTATTATTATTGATAACAATAAAAATAATGACAATGATAATAATAATAATAATAATAATATATTAAAATGTTTAATATTTAATATTTACCGGCTTTCACCGCTGCCTCCATCCACTTACAGTTACAGCAGCACGCAAACAACAGCAGCTGCTTACTGACGGAGCTGCTCTGTCCATGCAATGTGGGACTTTTTAAATAGAAAAATGAGACGAAATAAAATTGTAGCCTAGGATTCCCACAGTAAACGGACTCTGAGAGCACGAAACACACCGCAACAGCGTTCCTAACATTAGCTGCTCCGGTCCTCTATCTGTATCAGCAGCGACCATAAATCAGCAATTAAGTTAAGTCATAAGCCAGCGGCAAAATATGATAATACATGCCTATTAGTGCAAACATCCAGGTAAAATAGTGAGAAATTTACTTACCGAAAAACTGCAACACAGACTCCGACGGTCAGTTACTACAGTCTACACTACAACAAGCCATACTGTCTATCTCCTAATCTATCCGAACATTGGCAAACAAACACGGACACTGCAGCCCCTGTCAACCGCTGGAGGTAGCCGGAGGCCTCTGGATGTAGCCGCCTGGCTCAGCCGATGCTTTAGCAAAGAGCTAACTGCCAGTGTCTGTCTATGGAGCTGTCACTCAACGTAACCACGTCCTAATTTATGCAAGAATTTTAAGCCTAAATGACACTAAAATGGTTGTGGTACAAAAAAATTCACACACCCTCACAGTGTTCACGGAGGTGGAAACTATCAATAGAGACCAAAAACAAAAAATGTACCAGGCTGTAAATATGTTTTTTAAGGCTGTAAAGTTGGCTATTTTAACATGGGGGTCTGTGGAGAATTGCTCACTTCTGGAGCTAGCCCCCAGCGGCAGACGAGGAACTGCAGCTTTTTGAACGCGGAAGTGATCCTCACTGCTGAAACCTACAACTCCCCCCTTGTTTAAAACACAGAAGACACACAATAACACAAACTAATGAACCAGTTGAGGCAGCTGTAGACCAGTAACAGTGGTATTCTGTGAAGGAAAATGACTGATTTTGCCAAAGGATTCTGGTGGATTAGGAGAGAGCTATATTTGGCTTATATAATGGAGGTTTCCACTCGGAAAAGGCCCAGTGAAAATATTCCAAATATAGCATACACTCAAACTGCCATGGATTTTTTTAGGTGGTTAAAATACCTTTTGCAGCTGACACACATACATATATATAATGGTCCTCTGATAGATTGTTTTGGAACATTTCTATAACTTTTAGCTATGTTTGAAAAACCCAAAAGCTGCCAGCCCAGTAGCTCAGTTGGTAAAGTGCGTGCCCTGTGTACTGAGGCAGCAGCTGTGGGTTCAGTTCTGGCACGCGGCTCTTTACTGTATGTCTTCCCCTCTCTTTCTCTCTCCCCCTTTCCTGTCTGTCCTGTCCGTCTTCAGCTATCCTATCATAATAAAGGCAACAAAAGCCCAAATAATGTATTTGTGTATATAAAGTGAGCAGTTTAACAGGTGTGAAAGAGGCTTCACCTGGTTCCATTTAAGTAAACACATTGCACTCTTTACACTCTGCACCACAGGTTTATGGAGATAAAGATCCAGACGGGTTCTACCGAGGAGAGTCTGGTGGTCGTCTGGGATTCGTGCCATGTAACATGGTGTCTGAGATCCAGGTGGAGGACGAGGAGACCAGGCAGCAGCTACTGCAGCAGGGCTTCTTGTCCACAGCAGCCTCCATGGAGAAGATAGGTAGGTGAAACTGTCAGTCACCGATTTAGCAGCAGTGTTTTCTGTGTGAATTCTAATTACATTGTGTGCTGTTAAATATGTCCTGTTACTGTTGTAAATTGGTACATTTGGACATCCTTTACCATAGGTGTAAATTGTACTGTTTTACTCATGATATCACCGCTGTTCATGTTTAAGTGGTAAGTGAAAATAGCAGGACAAGTGTTGCAGAATCCATCCTAAAATATCCATTATTCACTTGATTTGACTTTCCTAGTCTTCACATTGGCCAGCTGTGTAGAAGATCTCATCAGATCAGACTAGATTATAGTTGAACTAAATTAAAGATGACCCAAAGCATTTCTTTGTGACATTACTGAGTATGTGTTTATGGGTTCTTGCTCACTGTGTTGCTATTAAGGAAATCATAACCATCTATTCTCAGTCACTGACTGCTTTTTCATGCAGGCGTCTAAAAACATAAACTTAAGTCAAAGTGTTTGCCTGTGGTGAGTGGTAGCGAGCCACCCGGCAAAGTCGAGCTGACACTTTGCTTCTGTTTCCTGCTTTCTACCCAGAGCGGTATTTTCAGATGGTTTAACCTTTTCACTTCCACTTGTTCTCACTGCTGTGTCTGCTGCTCACTGGTTGTCATTTTTAAATTGCTCTTCACTGGCTTTTCATTGTCTTCTTTGTCTGGTCTGCTTCTCTCAAAAAAATGCACCTCTGTGTTTCTTTTTGGTTTCAATTTTTTTTGGTTTTCTTTTCTAAAACTCCATAAAGGCACTCGCACACATGCACAGCTTCCACGTCGCCCTGTTCCACCGCCGAAACCGAGACGATCCAAGAAAGGTGTGTCTCGCTGCAGATTGCGGCTTTCCACCTCTCTCCTTCTCTTCTCTGGTTTGCTTCTCTTTCTGTCTCTTTCACGTGAGCTTTTTGCTCGTTCAGTTGCTGCTTCTCACTCAGCGACCAGGGGGGATTTTTAGGTCAGCTTACTGTCATAATGAAATCACCCAGCTTCCCAGCAGCATTATGGTAAAATGTTACTGCTATGACTACTGTAGACCTCCTCTACAGTAGTTTCACATTCTATAAATAAGACCTCCTGTTACACTTTCTTTTTAGTTCTTACAGGCTCCTCAGGGGAACTTTATCTTTTCACAGGTTCATTTTTGTATGATTTGGATTTTGTCAACAGCTCCACTAATGTAAAAAGGCACATAAACGAGTATGTGCCTTTTTACATTAGTGGAGCCTTTTTATGAGAGTCGGTCTTGTCAGCTGTCATTGAATATTCATGTAATACAGTGCAGACATAGCAGCAGAATGTGACAGAATTGACTGATTGATAAAGAAAGGTTGGTAACACTTTCTGTGAAGGTCAGCTCTATAATGCATTCAAGCACATTCATTTTAATGTGTTCATAAAGCTTAATAAAACTCGTTATAAATGTTTATAATAATGCATGACAAGTTATAACAGGGTTTATAAAGTATTGTAAGTAAGCAGTAGATGTAATGTATAAGTTCAGCATTGATTATGCTTCATAGCTCAGTTTTTGAAAGAAGAATGTGAGTCCTGGGTTCACAGCACATTGTAACTATCAAAACTTGAGTCAGTTGTAAAGATACACAACTGCTCTACAGATCATAACAAATTCTAAATTCTACATTTCTAAAATGGAATGATGCCTAAAAAACATCAGTAATACACCATGACTTTTTAAAGGGATACCACTGTGTAAGGTTATTAGCAACTGTATGATAATTGTATGAGATTGTACAATTATGAGGTCTTATGGCTACAAGTAAAGCAAAAGATAAAAACAAAATATAAATATAATTTAAAAAAATATAGAATTATCAAAGCAGCCAAGCTACCCCTGCCAAGTCTTCATTTTCCAAAACACACAACTTTGCATTTTAACAAAATAACACAATTTCTGATAAAATTGTGATATGGATGCTGGATGTTATCGTCAGCATTGCTGGCTTCAAAAGCTGAATAATGCTAATAATGTATTAAAGATGTGGAACATTTAATGGTCCGCTGAAAAACAAATGTAAAACTGAATTGCTGGCTTTAATTGTTAAATAATAGCAATAATGCATTAAAGATGTGGAACATCTTCTGGTTTGTTAAAAAGCTCATGCTAAACTGAATTGTTTGCTTTAAAAGTTGAATAATACCAATAATATATGGAAGATGTTGAACATTTGTGGTTTGTTAAAAAGCTGATGCTGACGTTGACTTGCTGGCTTTAATTTGTATGGAGAAGCAGGTGAAGAGGTATGAAGAGTTGTAAATTGGGGAAGGGATGATGGTTCTGTGTGTCTTGGTTAAAGTTATGGTAGTTATAATGTGCTGTGTAGCCCAGCACTCACAGGATTCTTCTTTTACTTTAGCATGGAGGTACAAAACATTACACATTTTGAACTTATAATACATCACATCCACCACTTACAATACTCCATAAACTTTGTTGGCATGCATGATCATAAACATTTCTAAAGAGTTTTATAAAGCCTTATGAATGCATTATAATGTGTTATTAATGTGTTTATAATGCATTATAGACCTGACCTTCATAGAAAATGTTACTGAATAGCTTTTAGTCAATATTCTGCTCCAATGTCACAAATGCATTACATGATCACCTAAAGTTCACTTGTTGAAACATCCATCCCCTCTGATCTCCATCTGTGACTTTGTGAACCCAGTGTGACGTAAACTATAAGTTTACAGGATTTTTCTCATATCATTCTGTGATTGTGCTTTTATGCTCTTTTTTCCCCTCACCTCATCTCTTCCAGTGGAGTCTGCAGCACTCTGGGAGGAGAGCGTAGACTCCTCCAGCCAAGGTTTGTAGTCAGAGCTTTGACCCTCTGCCTTTCTGTTTGCACCTGCATGATCAGATGAGCGCTTCAGTGTCCACTGGAGGACAGCATGTGTGACATTTTATGTGACATTTTGTGACCTCTTCTTTTAATGGTTGAAAACATGAGGGCCAGGGCTCACCTTCATCATCCTCCTGAGGGACTGTTTGATTATTGGGGGGGTAAAATGAATTGTATACTGACCCTTAATAAAGGAAAAAGATTGCACGTTCCTCTGGTGTAAATGATTAAAATGATAAAAACAATGGAATGGCATTTCTGAGAGTAGCATAATTTAAAGGGCAAAATTTAAATTTATATTCTGAAGTTTTTCATTAACCCCTTCCAAATGTCAAGCAGTCCCTTCTTCTAACTCCTCTTTTCATTTCACAGTTCCAGTGGCATCATTTAATCATCATATAATTCATCTGTACTAACAGTGTTACAAAGCATTCTGTACAATCTTCATCCCATGGCAAATGTTTGTTCTGATTGATTAAAAACAGCAGCATGGCTCCAGCTGCTACAACCTTTTCATGAAAATAAAAATGCTAACTGTCACTGCTAATCTCCTGTTGTTTTTATTCTTATTTTCACATGTTTGACTACAGTGCTGTGACTTTTCCTCAGCTTAGCATGACGCTGAGTGAGTCTGACACACAGACAGGACGAGCTGCATGCCAGTGAGCTGATTGGAACTGCAGAGACGTGTGTTACTCCTCTATCAGCATGTCAGACTGTACTGTTTGCCCTCTCTGTTTGACTGACAGATCCCAGCCAGACAGCCACCGCTGCCACCGCTCCTGTGGGGAACCTGGCCCCTGGAGCTCGCAGGATGGTCGCCATCTTTGATTATGATCCACGAGAGAGCTCCCCCAACACTGACATCGAGGTCAGACTTGCTTATGCATATTTCATATCTTATTTTGAGACAAAATGTTGTGGTAGTTTTTGCTCATTGTCTGCCTTTTTTGTGACTGTGTTCAGGCTGAGCTGACCTTCAGTGCAGGAGACATCATACATGTGTTTGGTGACATGGACGAAGATGGCTTCTTCTATGTAAGTCTAACATCACTCTAAAATTAGGAGTAGACTGTTTTTACACTTAATAGTGATAAGCAGTTATTTTTGTGCTGTACCTCCTAAAATAGCATGGTGGCTTCCTGTATTTATTCAAAAAAAACTTGTGGCCTCATAAAATCTATCAGTTCCTGTGAGCAAGAAGAGCTTTTCCAGAAAACAAACACAGTGCAGAAGATAAGATAAATAAAAAAATAATAAAAATGAAATCAGAAATTAAGAATGACAAATACAATACACACAATATATTCAACATGTGTTTTATATGATATGATATAGTAAATATGCAGTATGTGTAATATACTATGTCATTTATATCAATATATAGTTTGAAAGGAAACCTATGATATAGCCAGTGTTGTGTATGAACATGTTAAAAGAGAGCGTTCATTAAAACTCCTGCATGTTTTTGGTGAACAGTGACATCGTCAGCTGATTAAAAAACAGAGAGAGAGAGAGAGAGAGAGAGAGAGAGAGAGAGAGCATGTGAATATGGACAGAAGTGTTGGCGTGACATAAAAACTTTTTCCTCATCTCTGTGGATCTAAACGTGCGTGTCTGTGTTGTATATTGTGTAGTTACTGTGGCTGCTTTGACAAACAGTATGTTGTGACTGCCATGTAAAACGTTCTCAAACTGATGGATGTTTTTGTTATTAACTATAGATATATGTTATCCTGGTCACTCAAATTAATAAAAAAAAGACATTATTATTGTGCACGAGTTCATTATGACATGTCAAAATTCAAAATTGGTAACTATCATAATTTTAACCTCTGTGAACTTTGAGTTAGCACTTGTGTCAACTTGCACAACACTGGATGTAGCATGTAATATGAAAATA
The DNA here is from genome assembly GCA_027495735.1 of Lutjanus campechanus. Taxonomy (NCBI): domain Eukaryota; kingdom Metazoa; phylum Chordata; class Actinopteri; order Lutjaniformes; family Lutjanidae; genus Lutjanus; species Lutjanus campechanus. The sequence goes on along the minus strand of JAJHUR010133108.1, from coordinate 40,811 downwards.
CGATAATACCAACAGTAGCAGTTTAATAGGGCTGCAACTAACAATTATTTTCACCACTGATTAATTGTTTATCTCAATTAATCATTTTGTCATTAAGACAGAAATCAGTGGGAAAATATCCGTCACTGTTTCCTGCTGTCTGAGTAACATCTTAATGTTTTGTTTTGTCCAACCAACAGTCCAGGTTTGACAATGTGGAGCCATCAGATAACTGGCATTTTCACTTGAAAAACTGCATAAATGATTAATCGAAATTTTTTTTTTTTTTTCTGTTGATCAACTACTACATTAATTGACTGTTCATTGCAGCTTTGAAATATAGCTTTATTTATAACATTTAGTATATATGGAACAATTGCTGGTTTCACAATAAACCACAGAAAACTTCCTGATGATCATTATTACCACTTCAACTTTTAATTCAGATTAAAACTGTTTGATTACCACACTTTGAATAACTCTCAGTAAATAATGTCCAGCGTCAACCAAAGTCAGCAACAGCCACCCAGACGCAGAATCATGGGTTTGTTTTGCGTCAAAGAAAATATTGACTGTTGTGTCTTAATGTTGCATTTTTCTTTCAGGGAGACTTGAATGGACACAGAGGCTTGGTGCCCTCCAACTTTCTGCAGGCCTTACCAGAGGACGCTCCAGCAGAACGTGTCTCTGTTCAGCCTGCACCAGAACCTAAGAAGGAATCACAGGTAGCTCAGCACGTCTGTCTGTCTCTCCAGCATACACAACTGTATGTGGAACTGTGGACAACCTCATTTATGTGTCATTTTCACAAACCACTGACATCAAAAAGTTTCTTTTTTACTCTGTTTTGTCATCGCTTGCAAGTATTTTCAGAGTGCAGTTGCTGTCATTTTCTGTTCTGTTTCTTTAATTCTGCGTTGTCACTTTTTTTTTGCCCCTCTGTTTCCTGCATGGCCTTTTGCAGAAGCAGAAACGATCTGTACACTTTGAGACGTGATCGTAAGTGTTTAACAGCAGCTCAGTGATCAACACTAGTGTCCCCTCCTCACTCCCTGTTCATGTCTTCTTCCCTCCACCTTAGCTGTAGGATCCTGCACCTACCTGTGGTTTTAGTTGATCAAAAAACAGGTCAAAAAGTTGAGATCTCAAATCTACTGCCTCCTCCTTTGTGTGTGTCCTGTTCTTGTGTTTCCCTTTGGTTTTATGATTTTACGTGTAACTAGGCTTCAGATATTGTTTAATAGGCATTTAGAGTACAATGTATTTGGTTTTCCTGCTATAAAAGTCTCTCTTTCTTCTTGAAGGATACCTGGACAACTTCAACAGAGCCACAAGATTCTGGTCCCTCAACACTAGAAGAGGTTTTGCCCCCCCAGACAGAAGCTCCTCTGCCTGACCCAACAGAGCACACAGACCCACAGTCCACACTGGCAAGCCCCACTGCAAGCCCCACCCCCTTCAAGTCACACCTGGACCCTGCTCTAGGTCCATCTCCAGGTCCACCTGCAACTGAGGTCCCCAGCTCCCCTCCTGGTGCCCTCCCAGCAGACAGCCCCTCAGCACAGACAGACTGTTCTGCACAAGTCAAGAAGAAAAAAGGCTTTTTCTCCAAAGGCAAGAAGCTGTTCAAAAAGCTGGGATCCAGCAAGAAAGACTGAGAGTCAGGACACCTGACTGTGAATACTCGCGTCACATTGAAAGCACTTTGTCTGTCCTCACTGTTAGTCTCAGCTGGTAGTCTGTGTGATTAGTGGCTATCACATCTAATAACTTTATGAATTATACACTTGCCTTAGAGCACTGCTAGACCAACTGTTAAATTTACACTACTTATAATATCAACATACAGCTTACAGCAACACAAGAGCATGTACAGTAGAAGTGCATGTTGAAGTGTGCAGACTCACTAATATATTCTCTAAATACTTCCTAATAATCTCAGCATTTGCAAATATTCTCAACTATTCAACTGATTAGAGGCTTTAACGCTTGATATAAAACACTTAGTTACCTCCTGATGTGTTGGATTTATTCATCTGATGCAGATGGATATTGAAGAGCAAAGCAGACTTCAGCCCAGACACAGCTAATGAAATATTAGCTTTAATGTTCATGTACTGGTGCCACTTTATTTATTAGAAGCAAACGAACAGAAGCAGCAGTCGATCTCTTCCTCTGTGTGACTAAAGAATGCACTATCCATCCTCAGTGGATTTCTTTTAATTATGTCTGCTTGTCCCTCTCACGTCTTTCTCATCTTTAAGATTATTTATACACTACTATTTATAAACTAACAGAACATGTTATTTATTTGTATCAGACTCGCCCGAATCATCACCACATTGCATGAAGTGACGTCAGGGCAGCAGGTTGGTCACATACAGAGCTGTCAGAGACAGTGATGATGATCCACTCTGTGGAGTTTAGATCTGATCTAATGAGCTCAACGGTCAAGACTGTTGATTCAAGTTGAACATACTGTAAAGAATGTGAAGGCTTGCCCTTCTGTGGTGTGTGTGTGTGTGTGTGTGTGTGTGTGTGTGTGTGTGTGTGTGTGTGTGTGTGTGTGTGTGTGTGAGAGAGAATGTGTGAATGTGTGTGTGAGTGAGAGAGAGAGATGGAAAACAGATGCCTTTCTCAGACATTAACACAGGAACTCTTGACGTTTGTGACCACAGTCACAACTGGCCTAACTGTTGCATAAGTGTGAGTGAGACCTGCAGTGTGTGCACAGTGATGTAGTACATGGTCATCAGTAGGCTGCCATGTTAGCTAATTGAGCTGCAACTAATGATTATTATAAAATCATTATGGATTCATCTTTTGATTTTGATTTTTTTTTTTGTCATTATTTTATTTATTTATTTATTTTGATTAATTGTTTGGTCTATAAAACATAAAAAATGCCCATCACACTTTCCTACAGTCCAGGATGATATTGTCAAATGTTTTGTCCAGACAAACCCAAACATATTCATTTACAAGAATGTAAGACAAAGAAAATCAGCAAAATTTTTACATTTGAGAACCTTAAATGTTGTGCTTTTGCTTGAATGATTAGTCACTTATTGGACTAACTGCAATAGACTAATCCAGGGGTTTTGCAGTCTTTGAACTCGGCTGTCAGATAAGGAGGAAACAGGCTGTTTCAGGACATGTCTAAAAGGGAACCCTAGATTTGTGCATGTTGTCCTAACTATGTTGTATAATTTGACAACACTGTGGTTAAAATCTGCTTAGGTTTATGGGAAAAAAACTTGGCTAAGCTTGGTTAAACTTAAGAAAGATCATGTTTCAGTTAAAATGATCACTCTTGCCAGATCTTCCACAGGTCTGGAGTTCCCTTCAAGGCCCAACCACTATTTTGTTGCTTCCAGTGTAGCCAGCAGATATCTCAATGACAGATATTCAGGCCTAGATTTCCTCTTCTGTGCACCAGGGATTGTTTACAGATTTGCAACTTGAGACACGAGAATGGAGTTGGAAGCTAATCACTATAGACAGATATCTGCATATGAATGCAAATACATTTTTAATAAAGGTTAAATTGCTCTCAGACTATAACCAGTTTGTTCTGAGATTGCATTTTGGCTAATGTGTCCCCGCCTCTTTTGCTCTCCAGTCAGAATGTTTATCTACATTCAAACTAAGCCCAGTCAGATGTGATTGGTCAATACTATTTGGACTACAACTAGACTACAAACAGACACCAGAATGCTTCTGATAATAAAAATTCTTGCCTACAGATTCCTCTGTCATACACAGATACCTGTTCATAGTGATCAGGAGTTTTCAGACAAAACTGACACAAGTGTGCCCCAGAAATCCCCCACCCTGCCCCACAATTTACAATGTTTAAGGCTAATCTCACAAAACCTCTAATTTATGAATCAACTAGTTGTTGCAACTCAAGCAAATTTATACTCCAAAATCACAATACAGAAAATATGCTAGTTTCATTGAATATTCAGATTTTAGTGAAGTAGTGTCCTCAGTGCAGGTTACATGAACAACCACTAGAGTTAGCAGTAATGTACAGTGTGTAATGGGGGTCAGTGTGGTATGAATGTAGCATGTTGTTAGTTTTCCGTCATGGCACTGTTGGTTTGTAGCACTGCTGTACTGAGACAGACTGCAGTAAATTGTTTGTGTCTGTTCTTTTGCCTCCATGATAAGAGTGTGTGATGAGGTTCAACTTGTGGTGTGTGAATATTGGGTCAGACAGTGTTACAGAACATCTCTATCAGCTCATGCAGTGTAGTGGTGATTAGTTTCTTTGTTTCCACACATTTGCATCATAAAATTGTAGACTGTTAGGTTAAAGATAAATAATCCAACTTCAGCAATATAGCGTAGTATGTACTGCAATACTAGAACAAAACTAGAAGCATTGTGTATTTTTTAATGCTTTGCTTATACCAAGTAGTACAAGTAGTAGTACAAGTACTCAGTTTTGATGTGAATGTGTGGAGCAGGCCTTAGTATTCAGTTACAACTCATGCAGTGATTGTTCGCTCAGTCTGATTGGATGTTTTGTCTGTGTGACAGGGGACGTTGGGTAACTTCTCAGGTTTTTTACTTGTAGTTTCTTATTGATGCTGAAGCCACGTGTTGACTCCGGCTGTCAAAAAAACTGCAGAATATGCCAAAATCTTAGGTGCTTTGCCTGTTACCATAGCAACGAGAGACCAAGAAGATCAGACCTGATTTCACTCACGTTTGTTGAAGATGACGGAGTCACACCTGATGACACGAGCTGGAGGCACATTTTTCTCATTAATATCATGAATGTTTTGTTTGTCAGTGTTACATAAAGGGAGCATGAAGATGCCAAGAATTAAAGGGAGGGAGGGCGTACGGACAAAGACACTTTAGATGTGAAATAGCCGGGATAGAGGCAAGACCGAGGCTGTATTGTATGTTTTGTGTTATTTGTTACTTTTTTATTTAAAGGGGGGTTGGATGCTCAAAAGTTGCCGAAATGTACAGCGAATATTTGTACTGATCTTGTATTTGACGGCCTTTAATGCACAAGTTAATCCTCCACCTGCTGTGTAGTGTGTAGGCGGCTCCACTGTTGACTGAATAGGACCCACATAGGTAGTATTTTAGCTCAGTTGATCATATTTAGCCTTACAAGAAGACCTTGTTTAGTCTTAATATGTTGTTTACAGGATGATTATTATTGACTGCATGCATACCAATGTTATACCCATGTTCGGCCTTATTTATGTTACTGTCATATTTCTGTTTTTCTAGGCTGACTCGTCTACAATATTTGAGTTGTAGATTGTTGATGCAGTGGAAAGGAAGCTGTAGGAGATGTCTGTATATAATGAACAGTGTTGGGACTTGTGGTATATTTTCATACGGCGCGGGGAACTTCTTTTCTTTTCTTTTCTTTTTTTTTTTTTTTTTTTTTTTTTTTTTTTTTTTTTTTTTTTTTTTTTTTTTGTCTTTCCTGACCTGCATTTCATTGTTTGAAACCAGTGGAAGATTTACCTTTTTATATATTCATGTTTTTATTACCCTTTTGGAAGCTCGTCTGTAAATATTTTTGTTAATATTGTTTTTCAGATAATTTCTTTTCTTGCATGTTCAGGAATTGTCGATGAAGGAACAGTAACTAAAGATGTAGTACACAGAGGACTCATTGACTTGAAATTGTGATGGTTTCTTTCAATATGGATCTTTTTACAGGAATAAAGTATGTATATTTTCACAGAAAACACTGAGTCTGTGATGCATGTGTTGTTACATCAGATTACAGTCTGACTGATGAGGGATTTTTGGACACATAACCAATTCACCTATTACTGGCTGATATCTGAATGTTTGATAGACATTTTTATTCATTCATTTATTTCTTGTTCACCAATTTTGCACTGATATGACTATTTTATCCAAGTATATTAAAGTTCTTCTCTCTTAACCATGTTAAAGAATCACCAACCAACTGTAGAAATAAACAATGAGAAAGTGAGGAATAAATAAAAACAGGGGCAGTTCCCCTTGTCCTCTTAAATGTTCTCCATTGTGCTAAATCTTAATCTCCCCAAACATTGTGTTCTGTATTATATGTTCTGTAAAAAAAAGTTTTCATGTCAGTAAACATACACAGATATGATATATCTACATATACTGAGCCAGTATAACAGCTGAGCAGTTTATCAGCCAGGCTCTAGATTATATTAGATTAGAATTTATTTGGAATGTGTAAAAAAAACCAAAAATACAATACAAAAATAAAATATACAAGTAAGAAAAGAAAAAAGCCAAAAACAAACAAGAGTAACAAATAAACTTAACAGCATCATTATTTATGTCTGAAAAGAAGTAGGAAGAGGTGAATACTTATCAAGTCCAACCTCACTTTTTACATTTCATCAATACTCTTTGTGAAGTGCTTGAATATTTCTGCTTTTTGCCCCAGTTTTCACCATAAAAACTTCATCAAATCAACAAACCTAAAAATCCATAACACAGCAGGAACAACGAAGCAGAATAAAGTGAACAAAAAAAGCACAAGTTAAATTCACCCTACACGTCCCGCCCGGTCATACTGTTCTCTGATCATCTCTTTCATGTGTTTTCACTATTCTGCTTTTAAACATTGTTTAAAAATGTTTTCATGTTGAACATGTTTTCAGTTTGTCATTACAGTTACTCCACAGAGAAACTCTTCTTAGTGTCAGTCTTCACTCACTGCTTCTTACAGATTCATCTCTAATGATGTTGACTTTTCATTTTTCATTGGAAACAGCTTCTGGATGCTGCTGAGTAATAACTGATCAGTAATAACTGATCGATAGCTTTATGTACTATTCAATCCATTTTTAATTCAACCAAGTCTTCAAACTGGTGATTGGGGAATGATTTCTAAATGGTTCATAATGAGGTTATAGGTTGTAAACACTTTATACATCACCAATAAACAATTACAAACAAATTGTAAACATGTTTTCATACATAACATTACACAATTAACTTTACTATTAACTTTTATAACCACTTATAACTGACAAATGGAGCCTTATTGTGACATTATTGTGAAGTGTACAATGGTGCAATATAGCCAAAGCCTTATTGTATGAATTTGTTCATTTGATGTGTTCATTTGATGCCAAATGAGATTTCAGACATGCTGATGATTATTAAATGATAATAACTTATTAACAAATGTGTGATGAAGCTGACAGGTGTCATCTGATCTGAGGTTCAGTCTAATGTGTTGTAACAGCCTATTGATTTATAAAGTGTTCACAACCTAATTACAAACCATATATGATTCATTTATGAGGGTAGTCTTATTGTAAAGTGGTGCCAAATTTTATGCTTTTAATTTCATAATTATGACTTTTTTGAAGGATGAATACTGGATTAGTGTTTGTTTGTATTTCAGCAGGTTACAGATGGGATAATGAAGATTCATTTAATATATCTGTGACTTTCTATAATATTACAATTGACTTTGATATTTTAGTTTTGATAGAGTTTATTTTCTACTGTTACTCCAAGAAATGTAACTTTCTATTTATTTGGTTTTTATAATGAGTTTCTTCTTGAGTTAGTTAAATGTTTCCCAAAGATTATAAATGTTACTCAATGTCAGAGTAAATTTATTACAATCAAACCAACTCTTTAAGTATTTTAAATGTTAGTATTTCCTTCTTGGTCCAAAAGCAAAGCAAATTCTTTCCACTTTTCCTGTAAAAAAAAAAAAAGAAAAGAAAAAAAGACGTGAACTCAAGATTCTTTTTCATTTTCATCTTTATTGAACATCACACAGATCACACATGATCATCTCTTTGTCTTTCAGGACACTTGAGGCAGATGAGTTATAAAATGGAGGAAAGAGTTGCAAGCTTTGCTCAGCGCCACACACCACCCATGTGAACTGACGGGGGCAACACTCTGGGTAATGCGTGGGCCTTGTGAGACAAAGCAGCTTCCTCTTTTGTGACTTCCTGCGCGGGCTCCACAGCGAGGGCCGGGGGCCTCTCCTCTCGTCTCCCTGAAGCCAACAGTACACTCATCCATAAAGTAGGAAACACTACACTGTGGCGAGGAGTTTAGTAGTGCTTTCTACTTTATGGATGACTGCACTGTACATCCACCGCTCCTCTTCCGTCTTCTGTCTTCTCCCACTTCTCTCTTCTTTTGCACCTGCGCTCGTCTCTGCAGCTGTACACACACACACACACACACCAACCAGCTAGCCCCCGCCCAGACACACACTTTTTTAGCCCAAGACTGAAACCTCACAGCTCAACGCTCAAACAGCCCAGAAAATGCACACTTCCTGATTTGTCTTCAAACATTTGCATGCATTGTGTTCCAGACAGTTTGTTCAAATCTAAGTGAGGCCTGTGAACGTTTTTGTACAAGACAAAAGTCAACCCCACCCAGAGGACCCCACCTGTAGGCCCCAAACTGTCCCTCAAACTGTGCAGTTTTTGAGGCAAAAGTCAGAACCGAACAGCTTGTCAGAGGAAGCGCTATCTTGAGGAAGCCATTTTGGCAGGCATGAGTAAGCTTTTCTGTCTGAGCAACAGATCACTTGGTACATTCAAAGAAGTCATGAAATATAAGTCCTGCAGACGTCTTTTGTTAGATCAGAAACAAACTGGAACAAATGCAAAGATCCCAGAGAAACATTAAACTCTTAAACAAAAGAAGATTACAGTACCAAAGAAAAGGTTGTTCAGTTTTAACTACAATGTTTTTTAATCAAAATTCCAAATGGATTTCTGAATAAAAATCACTTAAGCAGAAGTTAAATTAAAGAAATGCAAAATGAATTAAATAAAAGTTGTACCACTGGAGTATCTGTCAGTATCAGACAGATAAAAAACATTTTTATCATGTTGTCAGTAAATAATTCTAGCATTAAACAGATGTCGTCGTCCATCATATTTACCTCAGACCTTCATTTGTTTTCTCTTGTTTTAACAAGCGATGATTGTCCAGCAGCCCCTCAGGTGTCTTCTTCTGTCTGTCCTTGGAGTGGATGAAGAAGAAGAAGAAGAAGTTGTCTCCTTTTGAACCCTCCAGAACCACGTGATGTAACCACAGGAAGAGGTCTAACAGTCACAGCCGCTCTCTTTTCTCTTCTTCCGCCTTAAACTCTCTGCCTTCTGCAGGCGCTTTTTTAAAACGCTGACAGCAACGAAGAAGATCATTTTACCACTTTGTGACACAGACTAATCTCAACATAAGAGATTTCCAGGCATTAAATACAAACATGAATACATTCTCAGATTTGTTTTTAATAATTTAATTCCTCTTAATAACCTTCACATTTAGTTCTTTCAAGGCTGAAGCTCATCTTTGACCGTGTCTGTGAAGCTTTGCTGCAAGCCATGATGTCATTTATACTCATGTAGACATTCTGTAGCTTTGTGCAGTTTGTCCACAGCACAGTGCAGTGTTGGGTAATAAGCCAATAATGAAGAGGAGACAGATTACAACACACACTGTGAGCACATCTCTAGTGTTCCCATTAGGTGGACGTCAACTATTTATGGTGTATTTTATCTTTATACTTCACACTAACTTCATTTTATTAAGTTTCATGACATGTGTGTAATTTAAAAAAAAGTAGTGTACATTAGTGTGATAGAAATCACCTGTTTTTGAGAATTAAGACAAATCATGTTCTACCAAAAAAACATTAAAGTTTATTAACCAACACTCACACACACAAATTTCAGCCTTGTCCCAGATAAGAATTCACAATTTCAGAGTATTTAAAAATATGTTAAAAGTCTTGAAAATCTAAAATTAACAACAGCTACTGATAACATGGGTGTAGAAATGGCCTATTATAATCATCTTTGTTTTCAAATCAATTTTTGATGAAGATGTTGATCCTTTAAAGATGAGTTCAAGATCTCTGTCAACTCTGTCAGATTTTTATTGTAAAACCTGAAGCACTTTCATATTCTGTAGGAATATCAAACCTTTTGCACAAATGCTTCCAGTAAAAAACGTTCAAAACAACATTAAAAGGGTCAGCTATACCCTGAGGACCCCTGTCTCACTTTCTGGGTTAAAAAAGGCAGGAACATTGCTCAAGCACTGATAAACTTTATATTTTTAAACACATTAATTCAATAATATTGTTATCAGATGTGTCTCAACCATAACATGTCGACTCTGTGGACCTTCTAATGAAGAGAACTCTGAGCAACTTTAAAAAATAAAATGGCTGCTCACTACGACTTTGCTGTGACATGAAAAAATGTAACATTTTGTCAATTCTGTAAGTGATTACATAGAAATGTAAACAATTATTTTTTATAAAATATGTAATCAGGAGGAGGTTGGCCTGTTACAGGCTGTAACAGCCAAGATTTGTATCTTTTAAATAATTTCTCAGCATTATTGAGGAGTAATAGTAACCCACTCAAAATATGGTTCGGCCCCAATTCTGATGAATCATAATTATTATTATTATTACATAAGAATATAAAGGTTATTTCAAATATGCCAGCACTTTTTATACTTAATTTAAAGTATATTTAAAGTGTACTTTTGAAAAGTGTACTTCAAAATAGATATTTAGTTCAACTTCAGTGTACTAGATGAACATATTCACAAAGAAGTATACTTTATTGTAAGTGTATTGTGAATTGACGTTAGCGTACTGTTGGCAAGAAAACTAAATTGCAAATATTTATAGTGAGTAGTTAGAAGTTAGTTTGCTTTTGAAAAGTATAATTATTTTCAAGTCCTTTGTAATACACGTTATTAAAGTGCACTTTGATCAAAGTTTATTTCAGAGCTGTGCTCCAGTGTCCTTTGAAAAGATGATGTAAACTTCCAGTGACCTAATCAGCATGTATATTAGTACATGCACAGACGCATACTTGAAGTTGTTCCACTGTAGCACATAGAGGTACACTAAATACTCTTGATGTTGCGCTTTCCTGCAGTTTCATTTCAACTGAAATATACTTAAAGCAAAATTAGTTGTTCCAAAATAACTAACTTCAGTTTGACTGCAAGTACACTCAGGTATGCTAACACTGAGTATCCTTAGCATTTTTATTTTTCAGCAGGGACATGTGTCGGGTTTACACCCTCAGATCATCTTTAAGTGCTCTGAACTCGTCTCTTCACATTGATGCATAAGTTACTGCTGAGAGGACAAAGAAGCACAGGAAGGTTTGGTTAAGTACCTGATGAGTAAAACAGTTCCTGAGAGCTGATGGTTTCACTGATAATCACACTTTCCTTTGCTAGAAATAGTAAAGTCTTAGTTCCAAGTATATTTACTGTTAGATGAGTGATAAGTGTTGGTTTGACTGAACCAAAGCCCCCCAGCTCAGACAGAAGCTACACAGCAGCAGCACTGTGAGCTGTTTTTCTTTTGGTTTGTTCAGAATGAAACTAATTTGAACTGAAATGAAACACCATGTTACATCAGTAAAGGAAAAGTTCACATTTTTTTCCAAGTGTATTTGTACATTAAAAGGGTTAAGTGGTGGTTATAATTGTTCCACAAACAGTTACAGTGAATAAACACACATATGATCCTGTGAGAATTCTTTAAAGACACATTTAAATGTGAACCTCTCCTTTAATGTGAACTGCAGCCAACTTTTTCTAACCTGATCTGTCTTGTTGAGAAATCGACTTGTTTGCATGTTGAGCGACACATTTGTCACCATGGTTACCGTTACCTTTCTGCTTGTTTTTAAAGTGAAAGGCTGCAGGTTTCAATTCCTTGTAAATGTAAATGTTCAACTGTAACCATGTGGTTTCTCATCATCCTGGCAGCAGGTCAAAAAACACTGTGCATGGTGGATTAAAGTCACACTGGGGACATTGAGTATAAAACATTTAGCACAGGAGGTTTAATATGAGTTTGCAGCTAGACTTGTTCTCTCTTTTTTTTTTTTTTTTTTTTTTTGCTCCGGTGGTAGTTTACAGTCTAATCTAGGTCAACAAAACATCTTTGTGAAGAAGCTCCAGCAGTCATGAACAGACCTGCCTGTGTGTACTGTGACTGAGTGATGATGGCTATAACACACAACACTCATAATAAAACTCAGTTTGTTTTGTTCTATAAACTGCAAATAAGTCTTTTAGTTTACAATTAGGCTGCTCACATAAACTCATTTAACTTTCAACCACTTTACAACAGTGGTGGAGGAAGTACTCAGATAATTTACTTAAGTAAAAGTACCAGTACAGCAGTGGTGGTGCTAAGGATCTGTTACATTACTAGAATATCACTCAATTACAAGTAAAAGTACTGGTCTTATAAAAATATTTAAATAAAAGTACAAAGGGTTTGTCTCAAAAAAAACAACTACTCAGAGTATTAGTGACTTTTTAACCGTTGATGTTTCAGTTATCACCACATCTTCAGTCTGAATTCCTCCAAACTGCTCAGAGGTCACAGTCACCTCCACAAACTCATCATTTTGTGCATATTGTTCAACCAATAGTTTAAAACTCTAACAATCAATTAATCGTTAGTAATTTATAAGATACTACTCTCCACCAGTCAGAACAAAGTCAGATGAGGTGTAATTATTCCTGCTATTTCTGTTATTATTTATGAATACATTTTGAATTGGTTAAATTCTCAACAGTGATGAACTGATTAATAATTAATCATTAACATCCTGCTGCAGCGTTTAGTTTTGCTTTTCATTTGTATGTCCTGGTTTTCATCGGCCTGTTTGAGATCAGATCACCTGATTGGCTACTAAAATGCAGGTGAAAGGTTTGGATATGAATTTAAATTGTACTTACTTTTCAATTATGATATTAAAAGTAACTAAGTAGATTACATAGTGTAATGGATACTTAAGAACAAGTAAAAGTAAAGACTTGAAAATATATTTGAAGTACAAGTACCCAAAAAACTATTTAATTACAGTAACTTGAGTATTTGTAATTAGTTATTTCCACCCCTGCCTCTGATACACAAACCTCAAATATAAGATGAGAAGTTTAGAGGGACAGGTCATGATTTGCTGGTGCTGTTAACAACTCACAGACATCTGATATGTGACCAGCTACTCTGCTTTTTGTAAGATGTCAGAGGCCAGAAAGGTTGGAAAGCACAGGTTTAGTCTTTATGTAAAGGCCTGTTATATTATCTATAGTGTAAAATCAAGGACAAAATTTCACTAGAGTAGAAATAAAAGTAGTATAAAAAGGAAATACTCAAGTAAAGTACTAGTTACTTTCCACCACTGCTCTACAACTACATTACAGTGTGTTATAACGATGTATTAAAGGTTTGTATACTGCTTTGGGGTGGGGGTTAAAGTGAAGTGTTATGGTGCAGCACAGTTTTCCCTCTGCTTTATGTTTAGTCTCCACAGCAGCTTCATCTTATGAAATCTGGTCTAAGAAGCCCAGCATGAATAATGTTGAACGTGTGCTAGAGTTTAGATCGGGCCCAAAAAATCCGGCCCGACCCTATACCGAGCCCGTGCACGTCGTGTCCGAGCCCGGCCCGGCCCGACATATTAACTGTAATTATGAGCCCGAGCCCGATTAAAACCCGACTTTTTTTTTTTTTTTAATCTGTGCCGTGGGCTGTTTAAATTCGGCGGCGGCGCTGTTCAGGGTCCTGACTCTCCTGCATCTCTGCAGCAACCTCTATGCTGTTGTCAGTGTACTCTAACTATTGAACAACATACCTCCGACTTTCCATCCACTGTGCTCAAACTCAGCTCTCCTGATTTAATTTTTTTCTTTATATTTTCCAACTCCATGCTGCTCAGCTGCTCCAGGTACGAGCTCAAGTAGACCGGTGATGCTTGCAGTGCGGCTGTGCGCACAGCGCGCCCTGTGCACGAGAACAAGACGTGATGCTTTTTTTCAACACTCGTTGGCTTACTTAACGAAAAATAAATAAATAAAATATTGCTGATTACGGCTTTTCGGCCCGGCCCGGCCCGCGGATATTGGTGTGAAATGTCGGCCCGAACCCGACCCGATTGCGGGCCGGGCTCGGGGGCCGAGAATCTAAACTCTAACGTGTACAAAGACAAACATTCATAATGTATATGGATTTAAAAGTCCTGCAAGAAGTACTAAGGTCCTTTAATTAAGTCAAAGTACCAATACAATAATGAAAATACACTTTGTTACACAAGCATGTAAAATCCTATTCAAGTAAAAGAACAGAAATATTATCACTAAAATGTACTTGAAGTATTAAAAAAACTAAAAGTGCTGGTATCATCAGTATAATCACTGCTGCATCAACAACTAGAACAGTTTTATGTGTAATTAGGTAGTTTAGTCCAGTGGTTCCCAACCTGGGGAATCTCCCAAACAATGGAAGTGAATGGTGACCAGTTTCAAACATAAAAATCAACAGAATAAAAACATAAAATGCCTCCATACTGCTCGTCTGGTGTAATCCAAGTCTCCTAAAGCCTCAACATGCCAAGTTGACTTTAAAAAAATGTTATATCCACCATGTGTTTAGCCTGAATCTTCACTGTAGATCTTCAACTTGGAGCCACGTTCTCGTGCACATACACACTGTCTGAATGGTGTGTGTGTGGTGTGACGGTGTGAAACAGACATGTTGGGGCTTTGGAAGACTTGGGTTGTGCCAGACAAGCAGTATGGAGGCATTTGATGTTTGTTTTACAGTTGTTTTTTGGATTTGAAAACTGGTCACCATTCACTTCCATTGTTTGGGAGATTCTGCATCACTGTTTCCTGTGAAACTCCAGCAGTGTTTTGTGGACTAAAAACTAAACCTGACCTTCAATCAGCATGAGGGGGAGAAGATAATGAGAGAATTTTCATTTTTGGGTCAACTATCCCTTTAATTTTTTATATTATATTTTTTATTTAAAGTCTTAACACCATGGAATACAATCTTTCACACTGATATAATATACAGTTGAACTCAGTACAAATGGTAATTTATACAAATGGGAATATATTAATTGCAATAAATGCACAAAATAACAAGAATACTTGAAAGATGAAATTTCTACAAGGTGTGAACTTGCATTGTCCACAGAGATTATTCTTCATAACCTTTAACATAATTAATTATATTCTCAAGTATATGTTGATAATGATCCTTTCTAAGGGAAGGCTCAGTAACACCTGTCATATCCACTGAGCAGTGACTTCACAGTCATTTTTCCATAACAGTGCAACACATGTCTATAAATTCTTGTTCATTTATACTATAATAATGTGACAGAAAAAAGTTTAGGGTCCAGTAAATATATGAATTTTGGAGCTTTGGACTGATTTTTGCTTTGTTCTGTGAAAACTTTCATCATTTTACCTCATTAGGATTGAAGAGTCGTTTAAATGAAACCATGTGAGTTTAGAGGGGAAAACAATATTTGAACTGTTATGTAAAATCTTAATCTGAAAATGAACTATGGACATCAAATACAGCTATAGTGGAGTAAAAAGTGACATATTTCCCCTCTTGTTTGTAGTAGAAATGTAGTGGAGTAGTGATATAAATCAGCGTAAAATGGAAATACTCAAATAAAATACAAGTACCTCAAAACTGTACAGTGCATGTACTTGGTTACTTTGCATCACTGGACTGAAGGTCAGTATGTGCAGGGTGCAGCTGTGTTCTCACACAGTTTCTCATTGAGGATTTGAAACAACACGGGTGTGTACAGAGAGATGTGACATGGTTTGGTCTTCTGCAGCTTTATTCCCATGACATGTGTTCCTGTTGGGAGTCGATGTGGGTTAATGTCTGAGAGAAAGAGAGCACACGTCACTCTGACATCAACACCTCTCGCTTCCACCTATATTTACAGAATGTAAATATAGGTGTGTGTGTGTGTGTGTGTGTGTGTGTCCACTCCACAACAAAGACATGAGAGAAAAGATGGCACAGTTATCATACAAAAATTCACAAAAGAAAAGAAAAGAGAAGGTGACGTCAGCTGGTGGGTAAACACGTGCCTCTCATACTGCATGTATAAGACTAAACAGAAGAGCATTCTGGGTATTCTTCTGTTTATTCATATTAAAAGTAAGGGTTACTCATGATGCTCCAGTTACACATAAACCAACCTCACTGAAGACTTGTTGAAAATATCCAGCATATGGTGTCTTTTAAAAGCCACACATTTCTTTTTTAGCCTTTAACCCTCCAATCTTCTGACCCCTGCCCCACATTTTACTAATCCCTGCCCTCTTCAACTTATTGAGTCAGCAGCCTCCACTGAAGTGCTGCTGCCACTTCATCTGGCAGACCACCACCAGCGTCTGTGTGTGTGCCAGTGGGGAAGTGATCCTAGCTCCCTGTGTGAAGAGTGCACTAAAGCTGGGGCCTTCCCAAACCCACGCTGCCTCTCGTGATAGACCTTATCTGGGCCGGCAGCCATTTCCCCTCCCTGCCTGCCTGCCTGCCTGCCTGCCGCCGCTCTCTGAGCTCCTCCTGGGCTGTGGCCGGGTGTCGACACCGCTGAGCCACCCACAGGCTTAGATCCTCCGAGAGCTGCGAGCTCCACAGAGGCCTGAGCTGCTCTAAACCCACTTCTGCAGAGCACCAGTGGAAAGTAGATTTACTCACCAGCCTCACTTACTCTAGGTCCAGTTTTGAGATTCTTGTACTTTACTTGAGTATTTTCATTTTATGCTACTTTATATTTCCACTACAGTTTCTTTTCAGATTAAGAGCTGACTTACAACACTTTGTTAAAGAGTAAACCAGTGGTTCCCAACATTTTTGCGCCTTGTCATGTTTCAGATATCTGAGTCATTACTCATTTTGGCTAACTTTCTATGCATTATTATGTGTCTTTGTTCAGCTTTGTTTAAACTCTGCTTAACCTAGACATGGAATCTGTTCCTCCAGTACAAACTCTATATAAATCTAAGACTGACTTATCATTTTCCCACTTTACCAAAGAATATACAAAATACAAGAAAAGTGTGATAATTACTCAAAATATTATTATAGAACAGATTCATGTTGTAAAAAATATTGTTTCACTATTTAGAAAAATGTATGAAATAAAACTTTAATACAGTCTATTTACATGTAAAGTGATTTTATCACAACTCTTTGGGTCTGTGTATGCATCTCATGCCTTTTTATTACAGTTTTAAAAGTCTTCCAAAAACATTAGTTATAATCTACAGACATAAATGAGGTAGTGTGTGAAAGTCCCACATCAGCACTTGTGTCCTCTCAGCTCGTCTCTACATGATGTATAAATAAAGTTATGTCACTATGAATAAAACACGTTCAGGATATTCACCAATGAAAAAACAGACTCCAATTAACATGACCCCTCCCGTCCCCACAGTTGAGTAAGCCAGAACAAGGTTCCCAGCAGAACCTTGGTCAAGTTTCTCATTTCCTGTTCCTGTTCTTAGATATGCTAAGTGCTAAGTAGAGAAGAAAAACAGGTTTTGAGGATAGTTAAAAGATGTCACTGGAGGACCTGTAGCTAATGTTAGCAAAACATTAGCTAACTAGCTAGCTAGCATTTTGTCTGAAATCACTCCCTTCATCATTACTTCCTGCTCACTAACCAGGGATTTAGATGTCAAGAAATAAATAATGAGCTGTGAAACTGTGAAGAAAAAACACTTTCTGACACAAATTGGCTCATTTCTGCTGCCCCAATAATTACATCATTGCTGCTGTTTTTCTTTCAGTGCAATGCATGATGGTATATATTGCCTGGTTGGAACTTCTGACCTTGCAATTATGACATGGGAAGTTGTGTCAGTTCATGATGTCTTAAATATACGACATGAGGGGTTGTTCATATGGACTCATGTTGTGAACAATATAAATATGACCTCATTAGAACACACCAAAAACCACTGGTCATCTACTACTTCTCACAGTGCATTAAGGGATACTTTGAGTCTACTATATGGGGTATAATAATTCTCAGTATTCATTCAGACAGCACTACAAAATGACAAACTCACTATATAGTGAGTGGGAGTGATTTTAAATACAGCAGTAGATTGGCTAGCTAGTTAGTGTAATAGCCAAGCAGGTTAACGCCCACCCCTGAGGGCCCCCGGCGACCTCTCATAACACAGTCACCTGCAGTATCCTTTCAGCTAAAGGACCAGGCCTGTTAGTGAAGGGTAATGCAGCTGTATTAGTGTGTTACATATGTCCCATCCAACTAGAAGCACGTCCACGTGCACCAGGGGTGAAGCTCAACTGGGGGGAATTCCGCAACCAGAGAGATGGCCTTGGAGAGACCCCACCACTGCCACTGCTGTAACATCCAAGCGTGGTTAACACCCACCCCTAAGAGCCAAAGTTCAAAATGTTACTCTTGTAACACAGTCAGCTGCAGTCTCCACTCAGCTAAAGAACCAGGTGTATAACTAGCTAGTTAACAGTTAATGTAGATTATCTTGCTAGTTAGTTAGCATCTTGCCAACATTAACTAACTGTCTAGATTATATATAACTTCATTTCCTATTTACAGGTCCCACGACAACAACTCTTGACCATCCTCAAATTTTTTTTTCAACGTAGATGAGTCTAGCACAGCAAATTAAAGTAGCTACAGGAAATCAGGAAGGAAAAAGTTGACTAAGCCTTCCACTATGTCACTAAAAAGCAAAAATGAGAAAAACATCCAAAAAGTGAAAATAAATTTGTGTATAAGAACTTTGTTTAATCATCTCATGACTCCTCAGGGAGGGCCCCAACCCTTAGTTTGGGAACCACTGGACTGAATTAGTTAACTGTATATAAAGTAGTTGAAAGTGGCTCCACGCTGAGCAGCTCCAGCAGTGAGAGGAGAGTCAGTGTGTCTGACTCTGTGATACAGGTGGCATCACTTTGGTAAAAGGAATTGAAATCTATAAACACGATGAGTTGCTCTCGCTTCTGTAGCTGCTCTCTCGTCTGCAGAAGAGAGGAAGTTTTGTCAGCCTTATGAAACACACTCTCACGCACACACTCAACAGTTTGAGTGTGTGTGGCCATCAGTTGGTAATGTCCATCCCCCATGTGAGTGAAATACATGCCCTCATTTCCCTGTCTCCACTTTATCCCTGTCAGACAGCTCATTTCCAGCCTGAGGTGAAGAAACCTCCACTTACTTCTTTTCGGTTTTGTTTTTTTCAACAGAGGTCACTGAGCAGTCGAGGCACCACCAACTGAGTCAACACCTCGTTTTCTCATCTGATACATTCCCCTTTAGCTTAAAGCCTTGACATATCCAAATAAGGGCAAAAGCCATAGTTGAGAGCACCAATGAGGAGGTGGCAGACAGACAGAGAGACAGGCCTGTGTGTCCCTGTGAGTGTGAAAATGAAGGGCGTGCTTGGCTTCGCCTCACTCAAATGCTGCTACAGTGCTTCATGTGTAGAGGAGAGCGCATGGGCGGAAGCTGAAAGCCTTCCTGACAACGCCTGTGGTCGTGGAAGTCTTGCAGCACTGAGAACCAGTTCTCAGTTTTGTTTTTAGTTCACAGCTCTCGTGAAATGACTTCACCTGCATGTCATCTGAAGAAGAAGGAGCCTCAAATCAGACCGAAAAAAAATGTTAAAATACCTCTTTGGTATGGAACTAATCTGTTTTACATGGCAGAAAAGAGGTAAAAGTGAAGAGTGAGATGGTGTTGCACTCCTCTACACATGCACTCAGTTCTGCAGTGAGCTTCAAACCCACATGGAGGCGTTCACACCAACTCTTGTGGTTTATTTCTCATTTGATTATAAACTGTCTCCAACCGCCGCACGTAGATTCTCAGTTCAAATAGTCTCTGTTCCGCTTGTGGTGGAAAAAATGAGAAATATGTAACATTATGTACATTTGAATAATAATTGTAATTATTTAATTGATAATTGTAATAATAATTGATCTGAATTGCATGTGAGTCCTTTTCAAAACTGCAAAGACACTGGTCACTCGTTCTGGAGAACTGGGACAAAATTGTATTTTGAGAGGTGTTTTTTTTTGCTGGAAAATATATTTTAAAAGATCAAAATCTTTGCTATTAAATCTTGTAATGTCAACGTGATATATGATTTTTTTTAAATGTAGATGTCAGCTCTGTCAGATGGAGAATCTGATGGAGTTGATGGAGACGTCTTACAGAGTTGACAAAATGTAACATTTTTTCATTTCACAGCATAGTTGAAGTTAGTAGCCATTTAATTTGATAATTCTCTTAATGCTAATCAAAATACACATTTTTAAACCATAATTCTTATTTAGCTTTGATTTAGAAGGAAGTTGACATGTTTGGTTGAAACATCATCTGATAGAAATATTACTCAATGAATTTGTCTAAATACAGAAAGTTTACCGGTGCTTGAACAGTATTCCCGCCTTTTTTAAACCAGGAAGTGAGACAGGGGAGATCAGGGTGTAGCTAACCCTTTTAATGAGTGACTGAAAAATATTTTTGAAAATCTGATCAAGCTGACGGAAATCTGGGACACAACTTTAAAGGGCCAACATTTTCGTTACATTTTTTTTTTCTTTTAGGTATTCAGTAGAACATTTCAGATTTTGAAGGCTTTTAACATATTTCTAAATTGTCTGAAGTTGTGAATTCTTGTCTGGTACAAGGGTATTTTCTGACAGAGCAAGTTTACAAAGTAAAAGAATTATAACAAACCAAAACATTTAATAAATGGCATGCTATATTTCATATATATAAATCCTTAAAGAATATGTGTGGTACCACTTTGCAATAAATCTACTGTAATTAGGTTATTAATTGGGTTGTAAACATTTTAGAAATTATAATTCATAAGCTGTTTTACACAGATAAAAAGGGAAACAGTGACCTGTTACTTGCCAAATAGTGAGCCCACATTTATCTGTTGCACAGTTGTTGCACATCTCTTTGCTCAGTCAGTCAGCTTCATCACATATTTGTTAATAAGTTAACTGCTGTCAGCATGTCTTCATAATCAAAAAGTTTCATCTGTATATCAAATAAATATGTCAAATTAACTGATTCATACACTTTATCAAATTTACCAAATTACCACATTTTCACATTTTCAGCATGCACTGCTGTATACTTTGCCAGTTATAAATGTTCATTAGTAAGATTAATTAGTAGTGAGCAGTAACTGGGTCTTGCCAAATTGTGAGCCCACATCGATGTACGGAAACTGTATAAACCGTTCATAAAGGTGGTCTTATTGTAAAGTGGTAACAAGACGTTAACTTGAGTGGCCGACTGTGCACTAAAGTGTGTGTCATATTTTGAAATAAAGAGGAGACGCAGGTCCTCACGTGTCAAATGGATGACAGTGATCATGTCATACTTACAGGCACTTGACAAACGTGTTGGGTATCAAATGAAATGGTGGCTGGTTGGTTGGTTTCAGCTTCATGCAGCTGCACATGCAAGAGTTTTTTTAAAATTATTATTATAGCTGTGTTTGGAGACTGTTTGGGACTAAGAGGAGTAAAGGTATTCCAGCCTGGATTGGGCAGAAGATCGTTCCAGGACCAACAGCCAATCACACGTCCTACATACAGTCTCAATGTCTCTGTCTCCTGTGTCACACAAACAGAACAAGAACCACAGAGTCCACAGAACCACTACACCATCCTGTGTGAGTTAAGTAGAGTCAGAACAATGTGTCACTTATTCATAAGACTACAAATAAATGTTACTTATGCAGCATTTCCAAACAAACATATGAGCTGCTTTATGTGCTTTGAAAAGTGAAATGTAACTAAATTTGGGTGAGCATTCCTCTGGAAACAGAATTAATGTTAAAAATATGAATACAGAGCCTCCATGGGAATGTTCAATTCATACATACAGTATATTCACAATGTAAACATGTATATTATAATATATATAATATATATAATATGTGTATATTATACATTAACGGTGTTGGGGGAGCTACTAATTCGGCACAGGTTGAACAACAGCAAAACTACCCGAGGGTGACATGTAGTGTTTTCAACTAGAGTTATACTTTAAACAGTAGTTTAAACCACTGTAAATAAAGAAAAGATCAAATGTTCATGTACATGTGATACGAAATTATGAAAAAATATAACACAAAAGTTACATGCCAGCAAAATATAAAACTCAGTTTAGTTTATTGCAAAAAGTTGCTGTTTAGTTCATAAACGTATTCACAGGTCATACATACAGCAAAATAATAAAATACTCCATTATTCATGAGAAAGTGGAGGAATGTCAGCTTTGGTTTTGTATGCAGGGTCCATCAGTCAGACACCTGTACTCAGTCAGCCTGAGAACTTCTAAAATAGAATGCAACAACTTCTTTGAACATTTGGAAATCAATGACACCTAATATATTCAAGTCTTACAAATTCAGATTCAAATCACTTTGCTCATGCACTACACAAAGAGTGTGGCTGTTCCTGCCTCCGTCACATGGGCTGGGCAAAGGGGGGATCAGTTACAGTTGAGAAGTAATGCCGATTGAAGGTCAGATTTAGTTTTTTAGTCCACAAAACACTGCTGGAGTTTCACAGTAAAACAGTGCTGCAGAATCTCACAAACAATGGAAGTGAATGGTGACCAGTTTTCAAATTTAAAAAACAAGTGGAGAAAAAAAAGCCTCCATACTGCTCATCTGGTTTAATCCAAGTCTCCTAAAGCCCCAACATGCCAAGTTGTCTTGAGAGACATCATTTACACCATGTTTTAGCCCGTGTGGTGTGACAGTGTGCACGCATGAGTTTCCGTTTGAAAACTGGTCACCATTCACTTCCATTTGTGAGATTCTGCAACACTTTTCATGTGAAACTCCAGCAGTGTTTTGTGAACTAAAAAACCTAAACCTGACCTTCAATCAGCATGAGGCCGAGTAGACAATGACTGAATATTCAATTTTGGGTGAACTATCCTTTTAACTACACAAAAAATGGCAAAAAAGTAATTTACTTACTTGAGTCATTACAAATATGAATGTAGTTGAACTATCAGCAAGCTACTGAGAGCTCTCATTTAATTATATGAAGTTCACACCTCTCAAACATGAATGTGTTCCTAAACATTGTTAAGGATAACAAAGGTGACTAAATGTCATGTTGCAGCAGTCATGAAAGATTAAACAGATAAAAAGCTGTACACTTCTATATAAAATGACAAAACAGTAACACATGGGATGACTGGAGGAACAGGGCATGAAGTAAAAAAAAAAATGGACAAGACGATTTACTTAAAAATGAAATAAGATGAAATAAAACAGGAGGAGACAATGCATGGGCTGACATTAATGAAAGGCTTTGCGAGTAAATGGTTCTTTCCGCTCGTGCAGCAGGTTCCACAGTTGTTGTGTGGTGGTTGGCTTTGACCTCTGAGCTTGCTGGAAACCACCTTTGCTTTACTAACTGTGCATTTGTGTTCTAACCATTCTAGTAAGCTTGATGAGAAATGTATCACGGCAAATTATGATAGACGAATAATGCATTTAAAGAATGAAATTAAAAATGGTTTCTCAGGACCACTCCACTGAGAGAGAGAGTTTGTCACTTGGATCACAACTTGGCCTCTGTCTCAGGGGTAGTTTCCTAAAATTCATCCATCAGCTGCCCCACAATAACTGAGCCTCAGTGATCTGCTAATACAGATGTACATCAGTCCCTACAGGGAGCTGCCATGTTGCCATCGCAACAATTAATGCACATTTAGCCGATCCCTGTGAATTCTGCACAGCAAGTGAACTTATTCATTTACATTTAAAGCATATTTTGCTAGGTCTTTTGTAATCTTGAGCCTTTTTGCTGAGGTCAGATAGAACACTCAGAACAGAGTGTGGTTTCATTCTCACTGGAACAAGATGCCTTTAATTTTTAATGAATTATACAAAAAAATGCTTAAAAGAATTTAAAAATCGCAACATTTTTGCTTTTTTCAAGTTGTTATTGCAATTTCTATGCAAAAAACACCTAAAAACATATTGACATGCATTTTTTTTTAGAAAAGCTGCCGTGAAATCATGGAGGGACTGGTACATATGCAGATATACACATAATGTATATATGTGCACACTGCTGCATTGAGTTTTTCCATTAAACTCTCACTAACACCTTTAGTGGAAACCTGGTCCCAGTGTCACAGCCTACAAAGGGCCATGAAACAAATCTACATGTTCCACTTCTACACATCCTGCAGTACACAACACCTTATTACCGTATTGTTACAGGCAGAGAATGTAGTGACGCACAACTATTGTGCATCTCTTGAGGAGGTATATGACCTAGTTACAGAATGTTTGTACCTTTCATTGTAGAGATACTGTAGATAAGAAATGATTATATCATCATTAAGAATAACATCTTGCTTTCCAGTCTTTCTCTTCATGATCCATTGTATTCTGTCCAGAAAAGTAAAGTGAGAAATGTTTCTGTGTACATGAAAGTGGGACAGCTTTCCTGTGGATCATATTACAGAATCATTTCCCTTTTTAGACCACATGTTGTTTTACTTGAAATTCTCTGCTGGACTAGACAATCATTCATTATTGTGGCAAATTCTTATCACTCATATCTGTAAGTCCTTTGAATTCCTTCCATGTACATCATTCCATGCTCCACATCTCATGCTCATCATTATGAATTAAATTTTCTCATAGTATTTAGGTGGGGTGGGGGTGTTATAATGTGCACTCTGTCAGTTGTGAGCTGGTAGAATGATTGAGGATTCTGAGATAAAAAAACAAAACAAAACACATCTGCTCCACTTCACTAAACCATAACCTCAGTTGTTGTTTTTTTTTTTTCAAAGAGCAGTTTCACTAACCGTGCCTTTGCAACAAAATATCAGCAGCAGGTGCCTGTGCAATGAAACACTCCTTTAACAAGACAAGAGTGAGAGCTGACTGTGCTCACGTACAGAGATTTCAAGTGTGCATGACCCCGATCCACCGGGGTACAGTGAAATTACAGAATGCCAAGACCCTCTGGCAATAATCAAATATAGTTTCTTCCTACACAGTAATATAAGCCACCAATAGAGTGCTGGAACTGAACAGTATCTGCTACACACTGCAGCAGCACACGATGCAAACGTACAAACATGAGCTGTTATTACAGGATAATGTACAGTGAAACAGAAGCCTCAGCAGTATGTGAAACTAGAAAGTACTTAAAATTTAACTGGAGAAGCTATTTATGGCACACAGTAGGGTGGCTTTACACCACTTATAGTTTGATTTTTAGTTCCCCCTACTGGCCTTCTTTGGTACTGCATGTAATTCTACCATTCAGTAAAAAGCACCATCTTGTGGCCCAAATAAATAACTACAGGGAGGTGTCAGAGTGTTATTCAGTTCCCCCTTTCTGGTGTTTCAGGTCAGTTGCTAGTTCAGTAATAAAATGCTCCAGTAATGAGTCAGTGTGTGAACAAGACTCTGTGGTGGTACATGAGGATGTAGATCAGGGGTGGGCAATTATTTTTCACAGGCGCCATATGAGAAATTGATCAGTCTGCCAGACACAAATGATATAAGGTCCTAATAATGACCAAATCTCTTATAATGGAATGGTCAGAAGTGTTCTATATAGGACACTTATAGTGTTGGTCACTCTTTCTGAATAGTCATGTGATGAATTATGGGCTAATATTTTGTTGACAATGTCCAAAACTTGATGTTTTACAGTGTAACATGCAGCTGAGTGAATAAACTTGCAGTTTAATATAAAAGATACAGTTCATTATCATTACTAATGAACACAGCACTGATCCCTTTCAAAATAAAGGTCTGATAACAGTTTAATGGTAAGCAAAATACTACTGATTGTCTTTGCTAGACTTTTAAGTTTTGGTATGTCCATGATGGCCTTGTGGGCCACATTAAACTTTTTAGTGGCTCGCATCGGGTCCCACATTTTGCCCAGGTCTGATGTAGGCCAACATGTTTTAATAGATCTTTTTAACAGCAGTACACACAAGTGTTACTGATCATACTGTTCCATTCAGGACAAACAGAGTCAGAGTGCTGCTATTGTGCTTGTAGACTCACACTAAATTCATTCATTCAATTCATTAGTATCCTTGGTAACACCTGTATTTACTCTGCTGTCATATCAATATTGCTGCTGTGCTAAAGGTTTATTCTGTATAGTATAGATCCTCTGTAAACTGCCTAAGGACTGCATAAGTTAGCATTTTTGCTAACTCTGGCATACTTACATCATGTCTCATACACTGGTGTTCATTAATGTGCTCTGTCCCTGTTAAATAAATACATTTACTGGAGGCAGCAGCGTTCCTGTGGTTTAAGCACCACTGGTGATTTATTTGAGGATGATTTATGTCTGTCATACAGTAATCTGGTTGAGCAATTTAATTTGGTAGGAAAAGAACATTTTTGGAAGTACTTACAGATATGAAGTTGTATTATGTCAAAGTCCCACATTGTAGTTGATAAACACAATTATAGACTATCTCACATTGCCACCAGAAAACTGTAAAGCTTCACAATTTTATAAAATAACCAACCCCCTCTTACATGACATGCCTGCTAATGTGAAACTGATTTGGCAAAAGGACCTTGGGGAATAAACTGAAGGTGACAAAAGGTCTAAAACAGTGTCAGTATGTGAAAGAAGCGAGGGGAAAACTCGCACACTGTGACAGCTCTACAGAATGAAGTTGTAACAATCTGTTGGAAATGCAAAACTAAAACAAGAACTTTCCTCCACCATACATGGGAATGTAGTTTGGTCAGGTTAGAAAGTCAGAGGTTGTGTTTACTGGGGGACCAGTCCCAAATACCAAACTTATCCAAGTGTGCATTTTCTGTTTCTACCGTGGGTCTAATAACCGTCTGTCGAGTTATTTTAAGACCCTGGAAGGCAACAAAGACCCAGGAACTGAAAGAATTGGTTAATACAATGGTAGGAATAGCATCTTATAAATGTATGCTCTCCCAGGGACCAGTTTTGGACTCACATTAAAATGGAAGATGAACTTGCTCTGCGACCATGTGATCCTGTAGATTAATGTATGAGGATATATGTGTGACAGTTTTTTGTTTTCTTCTTTTTTCCTTCTAGACGTATTTATTAATTTTTCTGTATGTACTTAAGTCTACTTCCATAATATAAAAAACATGCCTTGTGTTATGTATGAAAAATAATATGTATACCATGTACCGAACTGATGTTTAGCAGGTGAACTGTTGACCATACTCACCATCTTTGTTTATTGTGGTAGCATGCTAACTT
This sequence comes from Lutjanus campechanus, assembly GCA_027495735.1. Lineage (NCBI taxonomy): Eukaryota > Metazoa > Chordata > Actinopteri > Lutjaniformes > Lutjanidae > Lutjanus > Lutjanus campechanus. The sequence goes on along the minus strand of JAJHUR010133108.1, from coordinate 13,681 downwards.
TTGCTAATTAGAACAAAGTACGGCTGATGGCTGAGGCTGATGTGAATGTCTTTATTTTTGAGGGTACCTGGCCATAAACTGAAGCATTGGACACATTAAAACTTTGACCTGATGATGGCGCTGAATGAAATGGTAAGGTATCCAAAGTGATGACAGCAGAACTTTTCACAGCAGCTGTTTCGATGTGAAATAGTAAACACTGATGTTCCCAGTGATACTAATTGAGGTCCCTTTCCATTCAGGACAGTCAGGATGCTGCTATTGTGCATGTTGCCTCAGTGGAAAATGGTCTCCTACACTAAATGGAATACGACCTTTATTAGTATCACCTGTGTTTATTATTTCATATGAATATTGCTGCTGTGAAAAAAGGTCTCCTCTGTTTATTGTAACAAGAATGCAACACCTTACAGCCACACCAGTGGCTAAATGTTATTTACATGATGAGATACTCATAAGGACAAATGTTACTAATGTTTAACAGGTGACCTGTTGACTGGCTGTGGAAAAGGTCTGAACCAAACTTCAAGGACACAACACAAAAGTTGAGACATGTCAGCCTGGACTGAAGTGGTGGACCAATTCAACATTACCATCCCCTGGAGCTACAGTCCCAGCAGGGTTAAAAACAACTTCCACTGATTTCACTGAAAATAGTGTTTTATGTTTCTTATGGAATTTGTTGACAGTGGGCCTGCCAGTGTCACGTGTGTTCTCCTGTCTCCATGCTAGACATCAACCCAAGACTGCTTTGACCTCACTACAACTGCTTAGACTGAGAGGATGCAAACTTGTGGTCTACCATGGTATAACATTAGCATAAACAAACGTCTTGTATTTGCAGCATTTGAATTATAAAGTGATTTTATGACAATTACTCACATTCTTATAAAACCGACCTTTATTTTTTCACAATTATTCAAAATAATGATTAAAAAAAAAACATCCACCTTTTCTCCCCTATAAGCCCCCAAGCTAATATTTCTAATCACAACAAAAAACAAAAATGACAAAGTTGGAGAGCAGTTCCATAAGACATCACAGAAAATGTAGTCCCACTGTTGTTACATCTTCCTGGAGTTGGTGCTGCACTAAGAAACTGCTCTGGTGTGTCTCATCAGACAATGTAAACTGGCAGCACTTGGGTTTACGTCTTCACTGCCGTATCTCTGGATTTGTAGATCACTCCTCTGCTTTTCAGCTCTCTCACCACACCTTCAGAGAAGGAAAAACAAATTAGCAATTTCAGCAAAAGACGCTAAAGAAAATGGAATACTCACTCAATAAGGAAAGAATTCCACTCAAAAAACAAAACAAATGTCCACTGTCTAAGTGTGTGTGAATTGGTACACAGTGAGACAGTACAGTTAGCTGTATTGTACCTGGAGGTAGTCGTCCTGTCACTGACACTGCATATACACCAGGCTTGAAGTTTCCTGTAGGATGGGGAAAAAATACACACATTTTATGAGTCACAAAATTGAAAATGACTATCGACAATACTCAAAACATAGTGTTTGAACATGGACATGACTAAGATTTTTTTCAACAGCGTTGGGGTATACCCATTTTAAAGCTGAATTAATTCTAAAAAACAGAGAACCACTATTACTTATAAGCTTAATATTTCTCTCTCTCATTCAACCAGACTTCAGTCATTTTATCTCGCACAACACAAGCATTGCTATTTTATCAGATGCCACCTGGAGGAAGCAACCAGTGGCAGGATTTATACCAGCAGTGTGCATCCAGTGCGTCAGACTATTTTGATGGTTGATTAATTGGTCAATGATTTTCCTGATTAATCAATTAATAGTTGTTTATATCAGAATATCAGAAAAAAATATCAGAAAATGGTGAAATATGTTGATCAGTGTTTCCCAAAGCCCACAATGACATCTTCACATATCTTCCTTTGTCCACAACCCAAAGCTATTCAGTTTACTGTCTTAAAGGAGTAAAGAAACCAGAAAATATTCACAGTTGAAGAGGACCTATTATACTCATTTTCGGGCTGTTGTATTGAGTCTTGAGACTCCTATAGAGCAGCTACACACGATTACCCGCACATAAAGCTTTGTAGATCTTCAGGACGCTGTGCCTCTCTCTGCATCTCCTCCTTGTATTTTCTGCATCCCACGAAAACGGTCTGTGTAATTTACTCCACCCCCCAGCCCTCCTCCATGTACGCCTCCCGCCGAGCCCACTCTGCTGTGATTGGTCACATTCCCGAGGACTTCCGAAGAGCTGCTGATTTCCTCCTCATTTAGCCGGTGCAGGAGTAAACAGCGAACTTTACCACTCTTTACTCTTTTGAAAATGACAAGTTTTTAAATACAGCCGTATGTGTTGGATCCTGAATCCGATCCGGAGGTACAGACTGGACAGCCTGAAGTTTCTCCAGAACAGAGGTTACTTCATGACGTCTCTGAATGGTAGGCGTAGCTTGTTATTGTCATTACCTGTTTACCTGTGCTGCGTAAGGATGGATTTTGTTTTCGGCTAATCCAGCTTTGTACTGGCCCATTTTTCTTTCGCTGGCCGTGAAAAAGCAACTCTATCCACTTCTGCCTGGTGCTTGCCTCTTTAGGAAAGCTAAACAAAGTTAACTTTCCCTCACACCAGAACAAACATTTTCTGGGAGCCATTGCTCAAACGTGCTAACACTGTGAAATCGTTGTAGACAGCAGAGCAGCGCACAGCGATACAACTTCTGAAGCAGAGGGGGGAGAGGGCAGGCTTAGAGCTGCCGGGTCATTCCCATATAAGTAAGTCTGGCACGCATTCACGTCAATGCTTCAATAGATCCAATTATATTATGGGAAGGAGCCAAAGCAGTCATGAGGGGTCATATATTTTCATACTCATCAGCAAAAAAAATGGCTGAAGAAATACAACAAAAACAGTTATTAGAACAAATTAAATTATTGGAGAACAGGCATAGGGAGACAGGTAGTATTGAAGATGAAAATAAACTAAAAAAAAGATGTCATGAATTGGGCAGGATTCAAACAAAAGAGGTAGAAAGATTAATGAGGTTTACACAACAAGAAACTTATGAAGGTTGACCAAAATCTTTAAAAATTGTGGCCTACAAACTCAAAAGACAAATGAAGAAAGCTCATATTAAAAAAATTATGTATAGATCAGTCAGAAACAATAACAGATAAGGAAAAGATTGCAGAGGAGTTCGCAAATTATTACGAAACCTTATGCAGATATGAAGTAAAAGTGGACAGGAACCAAATTAAAACTTATTTGAGTTAAATTACCACAAGTACTACAAGAAAAAAATGTAAAACTGACAAAAGCAATAACTGTAGAGGAAATTGAAAAACAAATACAGGGATTGAAAGCAGGAAAATCTCCAGGAGATGATGGATTTACAAATGAATTTTATAAAAAATTTAAAGGGCAAATCATTCCATTGTTAGACAAAGCTTATAACTATGCATTAGACACAGGAAAATGGGCACAGATATGGCAATCCTCTTTAATAACTCTTATCCATAAAGAAGGGAAGGATGCTACAAAGTGTTCCTCATACAGGCCCATTTCATTGCTTAATACAGACTACAAAATAATATCAGCAATATTAGCCAGCAGATTAAAAGCTATTATTACAGATATAATCAATATTGATCAATGTGGTTTTATTCCAGGGAGGCTTCTGGCAGACAATATCAGGCGAACAATTAATTTAATTGACTGTGCTCAGAGGCTAAATGAAGATCTTTTATTAATAACATTGGATGCAGAGAAAGACTTTGATTTAGTGAGTTGGTCATTTTTGTTTGAGATTCTGGACAGTTTTGGCCTCGATGAGAAATTCAGGTCCTGGTTACAAGCAATTTACAGTAATCCAAATGCCAGAGTAAAAACAAACGGTACTTTTTTCAAGAAGAGTTAATATAAAAAGAGGAACCAGGCAGGGAGATCCCCTTTCTCCACTTTTATTTGCTATTTACACTGAAGCGCTGGCAGAAGTAGTTAGACAGACTGGAGACATAAAAGGGATACAGTTAGGAAAAGAAATGCACAAGCTGGCACTTTATGCAGATGATATAATACTATATCTAACATCATCAGAAGAATCTGTGCATAAACTAATGCAAATGATTGAAGATTATAGTAGAGTTTCAGGATATAAATTAAATAAAAATAAATGTGAATCATTAACGATAGGAAAAGAAGTTAGCCAAGCCCTTAAAGATGAATATAAACTTAAATGGGACACAAAGAAAATCAAATATCTTGGCATTAATATCACTCAGAAATTGGATGAACTGCTTGAGAATAATTATGGTGTTTTGGAAAGTAAGATAAGGCAGGATCTGAAGAGATGGAGATTAATACCAGAAGGAATACTAAGTAGAGTGGAAACAGTAAAAATGATGGTACTTCCGCAATTTCTATTTTTATTTCAGGCATTATCAATACCAATAACAAGAGCACATTTTAATAAATGGAACAAAATTATTTCAAATTTTATATGGAATAATAAAAGACAGAGAATCAAATTTAAAACCTTACTACAACAAAAAGAAGATGGGGGATTAAGTGTTCCAAATTTGCAGAACTACTTTTATGCTACACAAATCCGGACAATACTGAAGTGGATGAAAGGAGAAACAGAAGCTAAATGGATCAATATAGAAAAGGAAACAGCAAGGATATCACTTGGTACATTACCATTTATAGGAAAAGGAGCTTGGAAAACACTTACAGGGCAGAGTCAATGTATTTTAGATACCGTAAAAAACTGGAAGTATACTTGCAAAATACTAAAAACAAATAGTGAATGTGCCTATTTTAGAGAAATGGTGCACAACCCGGATTTTATACCAAATAGAACTGATAAAATTTTAGACTGCTGGGCTAAAAACGGGTTGGTAACTTATTCGCAGTTACTCACAAAAAACACAATAGATTCATTTGAAACTGTTGCCTCAAAGTATAAATTAGACCCAAAACATTTTTTTAAGTATTTACAGGTGAGAAGTTATCTCCTGAAACACTTAGAAGTGGATAATTTAACAAATGAGTTACTACAATACCTGATTCATGATAGAAATAAGGCTAAAGAAAATCTCTCAAGTATTTATAAAATATTGCAAAAATTTACTACTGTAGATAACAGCATAAAAGAAAAATGGGAAAAAGATTTAGAAATTGTTGTATCAACTGATGACTGGAAAGGTTCCTTAAATGGAAATCTTAAGATATCACAATCCAAATACTGGAGAGAATTTTCCTGGAAGGTAAGTATGAGGTATTTCATTACACCCTGTGTATACGGCAAATGTTACCCTTTAGTAGGGACTAGTTGTTGGAGAGGATGTGGAGAGCTAAATGCAAATTATACACATGTATTTTTTTAAGTGTCCAGTGTTGAAAATTTTCTGGGAAGAGGTTGGGAAAACTATAATGAATATCTTTGAGTTAAATGAACCCCTGAAAGCAGAAAATTATTTAGGTCTAAACTTGCAAGGGACAATAAATACCACTGACATTCATCTTTTTAATATACTACGTGTGACAGCCATGAAGCAGGTGACAAGGACATGGAAACAGAAAAATCCACCCAAATTAGAATTATGGGTAACAACAGTAGAACAGATTTTAGACACAGAAAAATTAACATATACAATTAGAGACGATATACAAAAAATGAATAAGATATACCCTAAAGATAGACTTGATAGATTTTTTAATTATATTAATAGAACCTAAGATCTGTGGTAGATAGGCGCCCCCCCCTTTCCCTCTTTTTTAAAAAAAACTTTGTAATTATTCTTTAATTTTGTTGTTGTTGTCTTCATTTTTTGTGTGGTTGTATTGAGTAATAAATACATAATAATATAATTTTTTATAGTTTATATTTATGGGCAAAAAAAAAATAAATCTAAAACTTTGCGATGTATATGAAAGAAACAATTGTCTGGATTGATGAATACTTAATCATTGCAATAAAGTATATAAAAAAAAAAAAAAGTCAATGCAAACTGACTAAAACACAGCGTGCAGAGCCATCCAAAACAGCTGCAGGGCTCACTTCCAAATGCACCAAACTCATTATTTGATGCGTTGGCATCGTTTAACATGAGTATCCAACATTGTAACAACATTTATAGGTCAGAAAAGAGGAAAAAGCATAATAGTTCCCCTTTAAGTAGCTGGAAACATAGGATTTTGACTTTTTTTCTTTAAAAATTACTCAAACTGATTAATTGATTATCAAAATAGTTGGTGATAATTTAATAATGTAATCATTGCAGCTTTAGACTAATCTATTGATAAGTACCTCATACAACCACACTTCAAATAATCCAAACTATCCCCTTAATGCAGCATACGTCCTTACCTATCCTCTGCCATTTAGCGACCCAGCTGTCCTCAGGACTCATCATGGCTATCACACTGTGGACAAACAGACAGACAATGTTGATTAACATTAAGAAAACAATCCAATCCATGTTTAAGTTTTTGAATGACAATGGTTTTTATCAATGTTTACCCATCAAATGAGGAACTTGTGCATTCATAAACCATCTCTCTGTTCCCCTTCATCTGGAGGTATGACTCACAGTTATCACAGCCGTCATATTCAAACTGGTCAATGGTCTGAAGAAGAGGAGGAGATGAGTGAGTTGGTAACAAATTATATGAATCCAGGACAAAAATATTTTAATAACACATGTAATGTCATATACAGATTACTTCTGACACCAACAGAAATTGTTGATTCTAAAATGTTTCACTTACGTGTACTAAGACTATCCCTAATCAGGTCAAGTAATCATCTCTTATCAACTAGTAAGGTTATGGGTTTAGCCAAACATGCGTGAAGGCTTTCGAGAGGACGAACGAACTATGGTCAGTACCATATTGTAACGAGCAGACAAAGAGTTCAATCAATCTTTTGGTGGCATTAGTAAGCTAAAGTAATCATGAAAGCATTATTGTAAAGTTTTAGTTCCTACGTGAGACACAACAGAGGAAAGACACTGCGCAGAAAGAAGCTACATGATAGCACAGACGTTAGCTTCAGTGTTTCTCTCTCACAGTTGTCGGTTTACCTTCACTAAAGAACACAGAAGACACGCCCGCAGATGGCGAAGGTCTTTAGGGACCGTTTCCAATGCCATTACGTTAAGCCCCTACTGAAAATACTTCAATAACACTGAAAAATCAGACGGATTAACGTTTTGAATGTGTTCCAGTCGCTGGGGTATTACGTCACGGTCTATGAGGACCTAGACAAGGCACAGAGGCGTCCCTATTCTGTGCCTGTATAAAAATATTTCTCTCTCCCAAATATGAAATGATCATCTCAGTTACAGAAATTATGCTTGAATTGTTTTGTGTAGTCACACATTTTGTATTTGTCCCACTATGCCCAGACACTTCTCTTGAATATACTAAAGCGGGATTATTATTTATTTTTATTTTTGACCATCAAAGGGATCCAGACCAGTGAAAAACTTTGATTATAGGCCACAAAAATAAGAGATGTTCAAATTCAAAAGCAATGGATTGGTTGAAGTATGAATTACGGGTGGAATTTTATTTATTTAATTAATTCATTAATTTTTAAACATTAGTGAGTTTATCGCAAATATGTAAGCATTTACACAAAGGCAATAGGTATTAAAAACATAGAAATAGCTGTATGAAGTAAATCGTACAGTATCAGTAATAAACACAAAAGTATTCATAATAAATAAATAAATACAAACAAATAAATAAATGTCTCCCTGTTAATCCTGGGCTACATTTTAAGATCCTGTTCATTCATTGACTTTCCCTTGACTATACTTTTGATAATGCTGCCATAATTATCTCCCTTATAGAGCCTATTGATCCACTCCCAGTTTTCTTCTGGACCAGACATTCCTTAATTATCCTTACTTTTAACAAAAATCTGTTATTCACCATTCCATTAGTATTGAATTATGAACATATTCAGATAATTAAAATTTTCATTTGGTATTTTTCCCTCTTTGTGGTTTTTGCCTATACAGCTGTATGTATTTTTAATTAACTGGTCTTACAGTACATGATCTGTACTCTTATTTAATTCAATTATATATTTGTATTATTCTTCATATTAATATTTAACCACAGTGTTGTTATATCACTTATTACTGCAAGTAAGTCACTATTTTGTATACTTTGATTTGTTTATTATTTGAATTATCATTATTATTATTGGCTCTGGCATTATAGTGAACTACGTTTTAAATCACTTTTCTCTCTTTAGATTTTACAATTGGGGAACGTGTATGAGTACGTCATGTCAAGATGGTCAAAATGGCTGCTACTGTGTTTCTCTGAACCTGTGGCTGATTCTCTATCTAACAAAAATCTGAGGAATCCTGCATAAAACTCAAAATTTCTGCTGCTGTTAAAACCAACTCAGTAGTGAAATCACCGCAGGTTTTTGGTTCTACTTTGGATCTTCTCTGCTGAACTCTGGGCCTAGTAGGCCCCGATGACCAACCACGCCTCAAGTACATGAATTGTTGGACCAGTAAAAAGATTTCTACAGAACTTTGCTTGAACAACAGGAAAAAAGCTTCAGAACTTGTGTGCAGATCATAGTTGACTCTTCAAACAAGAGGACTGATGATCTGTCAAAGCAGGTCTATGATTTCAAGGTGAGTCTAGAAATGACTCAGAAGGAATTTGATGATTTTAAAGACTCATTTAAACTTGGATCAAAAATTGTTGTGAAACCAGGTCTGATTTCGACACAATTTGCAAAAGTTTGATCTCAATGTCAGACAAGACAGAATATCTGGAGGGCCAGTCAAGACGCCGGCATATTGTTGTAGATGGCATCTTGAGGCTGTCCGGCAAAGAAGGAAAGAACTACTCCCTGCAATGAAAGCAGCTCGTGAGAGAGGTGACATTGCATATTTGAGATATGAAAAACTTATTGTACATCAGCCTGCTCAAAACCCATCTCAAAGGAAGGCCAATGCTCAGAGTTTGGCTGATTAGTCTCCACCATTAGACATGTATACAGACTTTGTTCACTTAATCTTACAGTTACAGCACATTATTCTTCTCACACTCTATGGTTCACAACACATCTGATTTTGAAGGACAGACCTTTAAGCTTTTTGATCCCTCTACAACTGTCTTTTACAATTTTGATGTTGACCCAAACCAACATTTTTTATTATTATTTGATGTTTCTAGGTTTTAAGCTTTAGTTTCAATGAATGTTTTCCAATTGACAGTTTTATCAAGAAATACAGTCAAGACTATAATAATCCTTGGTTTACAGTGGATCTATTGAGCTGTTGTGATGGTAATCTACCGGATTTTATCCCAAGAAATGTTCCTATTATCTCTTCTTTTAAGCCACCTGATATCCATGAAATAAGTGACATAATTGGCTAATTAAAATCATCATCAGCTGGTCATGACAATATTTCTGTATATCTTGTCAAACAGGTGAAACAGTCCATACTGTAGCCACTGGTTCACATCTTTTCATTGTCTTTGAAAATAGGCACTGTGTCTGAGGATTTAAAAGTTGTCAAAGTTATACCTCTGTTTAAAGCAGATGACCCATATTGTTTTAACAACTATAGACCTATATCTACAGTATTTTGCCATGTTTTTCAAAAGTGTTGTTTATATACAAAAATGTATATAAACAAATTCTTTTTCATTTAGATTCAAATTTAATTCTTTACAAACACCAGTACGGTTTTTGAAAACATCACTCCACTTATACAGCTCTGCTTCACCTGATTGACAAAGTTAACTGTGCACTTAAAAACGAATATACATGTAGTATTTTCATTGATATTTCAAAAGCTTTTGATACAGTAAACCATCACATTTTGTTAGCAAAATTGTATAAAAATGGTTTTCATGATGTTACATACAAATGGTTAACTAATTATGTCACTGATAGAAGTGTTTTGTAATGGTTGTTCCTCGTGTATTTTGTCCATACTTATATTTGTCTTATTCATTGTGATGTATTTTTATTACAACACTTTTAATACAACACTGATGATGTGTCTAAGTTGCACCAAGAGTGTTTGTTAGAACTAGTTGATCTGGCTAAGCCAGTGACCTCCGGGAATAGGCCGGATGACGACCATGAACAGTATGGCGACTGCTGGAGAGACAGCCGACAACTGGAAAGACAGTAACCGGGGCAGAGAGGGTCCGCCAGAACCCACCTCGGTATTTAACATCAAGGAGCCAACTTTGAAAGAAGTTGAGGAGGTTGTCAAAGCTGCTAGAACCAGTTCAGCCTCAGGTCCGAGTGCCATATGTTGTCTACAAGAGATGTCCCAGACTCTTGAAGTGACTGTGGACAGTCCTAAAAGTCATCTGAAGAAGGGGGAAGGTGGCACAGCAGTGGAGACATGCAGAGGGTGTCTGGATTCCAAAGGAGGAGAGCTCAAGTACCATCGAGCAGTTCAGGGTCATCTCACTCCTCAGTGTTGAGGGCAAGATATTCTTTAGTATCGTTGCCCGGCGCATGACGGAGTTCCTCCTAAGGAACACCTACATCGACACCTTGAGCGTCTCATCAGCTGGGCACGGATGGACTTCAAGCCAGCCAAGTCCAGGTCCCTGCTTGTGAGGAGGGGGAAGGTTACAGACCAGTTTCGCTTCTCGATAGGAGGTGCCCGGATCCCATCTGTAGGAGAGAAGCCAGTTAAGAGCCTGGGCAAGATCTACGACTGCACCTTGAAGGACACCGCAGCACTCCAATCAACATCAGAAGAGTTGGGAACCTGGCTGACAGCGGTGGATAAGTCGGGGCTTCCAGGCAAATTTAAAGCCTGGATTTACCAACACGGCATCTTGCCACGACTCCTCTGGCCACTGCTGGTCTATGACGTGCCAATGACCACCGTTGAGTGCTTCGAGAGGAAGGTCAGCTGTTTCCTCCGGAAGTGGTTGGGCCTACCACGAAGCCTCAGCAGCATTGCCTTGTACAGGAGGAACAACAAGCTAAAACTGCCCTTCAGTAGTCTGATGGAGGAGTTTATGGTTACCCGAGCAAGAGAGGTGCTGCTGTATAGGGACTCCAGTGACAACAAAGTCTCCTCGGCAGGCATAGAAGTGAGAACCGGCAGGAAGTGGAAGGCTCACGAGGCAATCAACCAGGCTGAGGCACGGTTGCGACACAGTGTGCTGGTGGGAACAGTGGCATCCGGACGGGCAGGTCTCGGGAGCAATCCAATACCTAAAAATAGAATAAAACAAGATAAAGTAAATAAATACATAAATAAGTAAATAGAATAAAATTCAATTAAAACTAGTCGAGAGATAGTAAGAGATACAATGAATAAAATAGATTCAGTTAAGACCCAGACTAAGAAGTTAAAATAATAAAATAAACTCAATTAAAATTATAGCTGCTGCGCAGCAATGGTCGGGGCCGGGGGATTTTAGGCAAAATTAGGCAGTTCTGATCAACAAGCAGAGTGTAGGAAGATGAAAAAAAGGTGGCATTCTAATGTGCATTTTACATCAGTTGTGGCTTG
>JAJHUR010133098.1:521-13008 GCA_027495735.1 Lutjanus campechanus | reverse complement strand
GCACCTCACAGATAATGCTGTAAAAGTTTTGTTTACAGTTATAAAGCTGGAGCAATTTTGTAACAGATTAATGTTGTCCTTTATGGTTTCATCTTCTCTTTCAGATGTGAACGAATGCCACGATGAGTCTCTGTGTACTAACGGTCAGTGCGTCAACACCGAAGGGTCCTACTACTGCAACTGTAACCGACCCTGGACTCCAGACACCTTCAAGAAAAAGTGTGTGATGGCAACAATAGCAGGTGGGTAAAAATAGTATCTAATACTGCAATTCTTTAGCTACTAGAGGACTTATCTTAAGCTTGACTAAACCTTTTTGTTCTACAGATGTGAATGAGTGCGAGGACCCAGCCAACTGTAAGAATGGCCACTGTGTGGACACTCCAGGGTCGTACTACTGCATCTGCTCTCCGCCCTGGACACTGGCCACCGACCGTAACAGCTGTGTGACTCCTGAGGAGCAAGCCGGTGAGTGCAGGCACTCTGCAGGAGGAGGGTATGAAAAGGAGCAAGTCAGTGGTTGGCAGTTAGCAGTTTATTCTGGAAAAAACAGAACAAAGAAATCGTAGTGTTGGCTGTCTGCACTTGTGGGAGGCAGAATATGAGACAAAAACGTAGTTCTGTGCCAAGTTGAACAAGAAATTGACGGACTCTAGTAATGTTTTTGTAGGGGTCATTCTACTAAAGAGAGGCAAGAATAGACAACAAGCTTTGTAGGTCTTTGTAATTTTAAAGGGATAGTTTAAATTTTTTGAAGTGGGGTTGTATGAAGTGGTTGCTGATAGTGTTTTACCTACAGTGGTGGTCAGCACATGTCTGCTGTGGACAGGGTCAGCAGCAGCAAAATGTATTTTAGCCACCTAAAAAAGACATATCTAAAAGAAATCAATATAATTTGAAGTGTACACTATATTTAGACTTTTTCACTAGTCTGCTGGCTTTGCAAACAGCGATAGGGACAGTCTGACTGAAACATAGAGCAGTGAAAATATTTTAAATATGGTGTTCACTTGAACCGATATAGCTATATTCAAGTGGCTCAAATATGTTTTGTTACTGACCCTGTCACAACAGTACATTGCTTAAAACAACAGAGTCTAGCTGCTGCCATCTGCCATCCACTACCTCATACAACCCTGTTCTGAAAAATCCAAACTATCCCTTTTTAACTAGAGGGCATTAACATCATCATATTGTACATAAGTGTATTCATCACATTTTATGTGGCTGAAGAGGGTTTATGTGCTCTCCTTCATCACTTTGAGTTCTAGAGATACTTTACACAGGAACAACGTTGAAAATACCCAGTGCCAATGCATGGCAGGAAGAAGTAGAGCCATCCTGAACTAAACCACCCAACCACACAAAGTTAAAAAAAAAAGTTGTGTAATAGTTACACTTTTAGATTGTAGACTATTACAGGATGTTTGTTTATGGAACTCTTTTAGCTCTGATAAACATATAAAAGTGCAGAAATGAAATAGTGGTGTTAAAATATTCTACTTATACCCCCATACAGACTGGCCACACACGTCATAAACTAATATAACTCAAGTGAGTGGTTGTCTTTATTAAAAAAATATTGTGAATATATGCTGACTGAACACCACTCTGGCAAAAAGAAGTCGTTTTAGTTGCTTCAGCCAGTGATCTGGTTATAATGATGAAGAGGATCTGAACTGATCATCACTTGATACTGAGTTGATCAAATACCAGACCAACCAGGCTGACCCCGTCACTGAATCTATGTTTGTTGATAACATGGCCACAGGTTGGGGACATGCATATAAATTTCCCCCTTTTTAAAGAAAAGAAGAAAAAGAAGAAGGCTGCAGCAGCTGTACTTGCAGAGTATAATTTAGCGAGGAATGACTGTTGAGCATTATATATATATAAAGAACGAATCTCAGATGGCCATCCTATGACCAGGTTGTCAGACGTACTGTATCTAGCAGGAAGCGTGGTCTGCAAATGCGGTGAAGTCTTGTTCCCTTTAAACTCAGGATTGAAGATGTGCTTGCATTCTTGCCATTAGATCAAACATGTTCAAGTTGGGCTCTAGGCTCCAGCACTTTTGTCTGTCATATTTAAAGACACGCCTGAGCCAAGGTCTGGAAAGTTTTGGTGACAGTGAGGTGCAAATGCTGCTATTTGCAGATGATGCTGTCCTTTTACTGCGTGACCATCAATGTTTACTGTTGCAGTTTACAGCTGAGTGTGGCACAGATGGGACAAAAATCAAGTTTGAAACTGTGGTTCCCTACCACAAAAGAGAGCATTACTCAGCCCAGGTGACGGGGGGGAACAGTCCAAACTGGAGTAGTTCAGGTATCTTGGGATTTTATTCATGATCTTGACATTGACTTCTGGGGAGGGACTTTGGCTGTAATAGTGCAGAAATTGTAGCTGGCTGTGATGTTAAAGACAGAAGTAAAATATGCTGATAAATTTTTGAGCCTCACCTATGGTCACATGCTTTAGGTAGTGACTCAAATATGATTTCCCCATAGTGTGGCTGCACTTCAGAGGGACCTCCATATCAAACAGTTGTATCTGTCACAGTCCATTCTATATTGTTGCCAGATCTGAGCCTGTCAGTGGCTAAATCAGTTTTAAGTGGATGTACTTAGACTTTGCACAGGCTCAGTTTTGCTCAATTTGGATCAAAAATTATTGTCCCCATTAGTCAAATAGACACAAAAACATGGGAAAATAGGGACCAGGTTGAATAATACAAAAGCTACCATTTAAAACCAACTTACTTATTAACCTGAGGAAACTTTGGCCTATCAAAAAACATGTAAAACTGTTCACATATCATGAAGTTATACAGTGTGTACCTCTGTTCTGCTGAGAACAGGAGTCATGTTTGTCAAAGTGTTTTTTAAACTGAAAAACTGAGTGTACCCACAGCTATTCTTTGGTCTAATCAATTAATTGTCTCAAATTCAGTTCTTGGGACTGAATGAATGTTAATATGACTGTAATGGCTTGGATTTAGATAGAACAGTTGGACTAGGAGAGTTGGGACTCTTCTGTTCTCTTCTATTTTTAACATGCTTACTAGACCATCATTCTTTAGGTTTCAGTCTAGTGACACCATATTTGGTTTCATTTAAACTTAAATCAAAAGCAGAAACAAGTAAAGATTCAAAAAATAGAAAGAATTGCTGCTGCACCCACATCACAGTACACACTGGCCTAAATGACAGTATCATTTTCTCTGCAAACTGCCTGCAAACATTTTGACATATAAGTTTAAGTGTTGCTAATCTGCAGCCTTTTTGCAGATATGGCAGTGCGGTTGCATGTTTACTAGAAACCAACTGCAGTATTATGCATAACCAAAGCTCATTTTGTCATAAGCAGAACCTTGCATGCGACATTTGTGGTAGAAACGTGAACAGAAATCAAACATACAGGGGGTGGACACAATTTACATTGTTATCCAAGTCACTACAATATCACTGCAATGAGTGCTGCATCTGAGGCTTAAAATGTTAAGCTTTTGTTGAGATTAATCTTTCTGTGACTTGTGAAAGCTAACTCATATTGGAAGATTAAGAATGTAACAGTCTAAATAATGCAAAAACATCACACACTCTAGCCTCAACAATTAGCACAGAGTTGAATCAACATATTTTTTAAACAAAGCCTCAGCAGAGACTAAAGATTGTATATTAAACATCACAAATTGAGTGTTTATTGCAGGATTATTGTACTGAATTTCATTATGTAGCACAAGTTTTTTTAAATTATTGTGTCCACCACCTACAGACTAAGAGCTGGCCCCAAGCAGATGTTCATACTGTAACCAGTGTCTGTGGTGCCTTTGCAGATGTGAATGAGTGCCAGGACCCCTCGTACTGTAAGAATGGGAGGTGTGAGAACACGCCCGGCTCCTTTCACTGTTTTTGCGACCCTCCCCTCACCTTCAGTGCAGCGCTGAAACAGTGCGTCTATGACGGTGGGTAAAATCAGCGTCAGCTCACCTGAGCATGACGATCCAAATGAGTTTTGGCTTACATTTGCCACTCATGTTACTCCTTGTAATTCCTTCCATCTCGCCTGCAGTGGCTTGATGTAACACCATTTTCCCTCTTACCCACTCACAGTTCCTATTCTTGGGGAGATACCAATTTGTGTAGTTAAATACACATCGAATATACGCATTTATGCACATAAAGCAATATCAGAGTATGTTCAGTGTGAGAGAAAGTGATTACTTTTATTACTTTTATTACATCTTCTCTGCATGTCTTTTATTCCCCCAAAACAATTTCTATCTCTTTTGTCTGTTATTATAAATGATCAAATTGATTTGTTCTGGCAGAGAAAAGACAGACTCAGCCTTTGAAAACTTCTCAGTTAGTGGAGGATGGGCTGAGCTCGCTAGTGATAATTTTGCATGTAAGATATGTGATTCACAGTACTTTAATGTTTTTGATGCCAATGGACTGCTGTTTTTACTAAGTTATGAATGGCATATATTTTTAATTTTGGGGTGAACTGCCCCTTTAAATGTTCTATTTATATATTTTTTTTTGTCTGGTCTAAAGTGCTATTTATCCATCTAGAGTTTTGGTGTAAATTGCAGAGTGATGTCTGTCTTCTCTTGAATATAATGGTCCTAGATGACATGCTGCTTGTGGTGCTCAAAGTGCCAAAAAAAAACCTCAAAAGTAGTTGATGTCAGCAGTTTCATCAAGGAAATCATTCCTTTTTACCATCCGCCAACTGTTATCACCATGCAGAAGGAAGCATTCATGTCCTCATGGACAAGAGGTTCATGCTTGTGACATTGCAGGATTCGGGAATGGTGTCCTCCTCAGCCGAACTGTAACCTCTTGTCCATGAGTAAATACATGCTTTCATCTGTGCAGTGATACAGTTGGCAGGTGTGGTTTGGTAGAAAGTAAATAGTTCCTGCATGAAACTGCTAACAGCAAGGTCTGTGGATTATCTTGAGTAACTGGGTCATGATTTCTGGAAAGAGACATCACTGTTGAGTTTTTTTAAATGTATTTTTTGCCGCTTTGAGCATCACAATTCGAGTGCCATCTAGTTCCATTATACTAGAGAGAGGGCAGATATCTCTATTGTCCCTTTAATGTCTCTAATTTCAGCTACAGGACTGTTTAAAAGTGACACATTGCAACTGGAAGACAAAAAAATTCCACTGAACACTATTTACTCTGTTTACACAATTATACACTGACCCACAAGCAACTGGGCTGTAACAATAAGCTGTTTTTCTAATGAGAGTAAACTATTAACATATCTTCATCATCAGTGCAAGGCATGCAGCCATTATTATTCATTTATGTCAACCAAACAACACAGCAAGCACGGTGCATGAAAGATTGGTAATTATGTAATTACAGCAGTTTATTTCACACTGGAAACAGAGATGCTACAGGGATTCGAGTTGCTCAACCTGTCACTTCTGATAATTGTTATCAGGTTGCTACATGTACTAGACATTAATACACACACACACTCTATGTACACATGCTATACAATTAACACTTGTGGACATGGCAGCGACTTAAAGTATAATAGAAATGTAAACCTGGTTGTCATCTGTTTTTACACGTTTGGTAACTTTAACATTTGTCTGTAGATTCTAATTGAAAGTGTAAAATACATAATTTAATCTATGGAGATGCATTGCCTTCCATGTTCCATAACCAGATTTCCATATTGTGCAAACAGTGAAATGGTTTTGTCAGACTTAATTTTTTATGACCATATTTAATTGGCAGTTAGGCTTTTTCTTTTGCTGTATCCATTATTTACTGAGGGAATATACTACATGACATAGAAAGCTGAAAAAGTGTTATGGCTTCTATAGGCTATATAGATACCCACTATATTATGGGGTGGAATCATTTCTGCTCTTTTGCTGATCTGTTACTCCCAGACAAAATAAATGTAGGCTATACAAAGAATAAACATAGGGGTACATTTTGTGCACTTACTTGCTACTTCACTCTGATTTATTGGGATATTCCAACATGTGACTAACATCCATCATCTATGTATAAGTGGATTGTGGGTGTCACAAACAATGTGAACTCATTATTGTAAATATCAGAATGTCCAGTTTCACATGCTGAATACTTTTGAAATGACATTACAGCTACTGATTTACATACAGTATAGTTTTGTGTGTGGACATCTTCCACTGGTTTGCATAATACTGATATTATAGTCTTGGAGCTCAGGACTGTCTGAATGTGGCCTCCTGTACTTAAACTATGTACTATAATCAGAATGTGAAGACTCTTTTAAATCTGATAGTACCTACATTCTTACATTTTACCTTTAATTGTTGTCTTTTTTATCCTCCTTTTTAACCAGATCGCACTGCAGCCCACAAGGATGTGTGTTTCCTGCAGGTGGATGAGGGCTTGATCTGCAGTGAGCCCAGAAATGGCATGGTTGTGACCTACTCAGAGTGCTGCTGTCACTACGGTCGTGGCTGGGGGCCCGAGTGCAACACCTGCCCGCCCAGAAACTCAGGTGAGCAAACTGGAGAACCAAGTGGACTCAAAATTTTGACTTTCACTTCCTTTTGATCTAAAAAGACTTTTTATTCTTTGTGTTCAGAAATGTTCAGTCGTCTGTGTGAGATGCATCTGGAGACTGAGTCTGATGGGGAGCAGGATTTCCTGGCAGCTTTCGCCAACTACAACCCAGGTAAATAGTCTTATGTCAAACACACTCATCTATTTGCCCCCAACCAGCGTCTTATTGTCTAATCTCTTTCTGTGCCATATTTCCTCTCCTCTGCTGCCTGTTTGTCTGTAAAAGGTGACAGTTCAGAGGAGGATTCGGATGAATGCAGCTGTGCAAATGGCCGCTGTGTCCGCTCTTACCTGGGCACCATGTGTGAATGTAACGCAGGCTTTAGGCTGGACCACTCTCGCACCCGCTGTATAGGTTTGTACTTGCCTTTTTAAATGAATTACTTACTAAATTTAAAGAAATATATAGTAACCAACAGAGGTATTGTGCTGACTCATGTGTATAAGTGATTGGTATTTAGCACTGCTGAGAGATGTTTTTTTAAATTCTTTATTTAGAAGATAGTTGAGAATTTCACCAATTACAAAGAAATAGCTTTGCAGATACAGAGAGCGTGAGAAGTCTGCAGGTAATTTTTATGTCTCCGTGCCAGCTACAGCTGTAGGAGGGCATTATGTTTTTATGTTGTCCATATGTAGATGCGTCCTTCTGTCCGTCCCATTCTTGTGAACACGATATCTCAAGAACAATCTGATGCAATTTCTGATATCTCAGGAACACCTGGGAGCACTTGGGGGGAATTTCAATTACAATTAGTGCAGCTATTAACTTATTAAGAAATACATGATGACACTGACTGGTATAAATGCTGCTGGTGGAGAAGACAAAGTAAGCTCAGTAAGCAATAAGATCTGACGCTGAAAAGTACAGATAAATGGGGGCTCTCTATGTGGCCAGTAAGAGGTTGCCATTGTCCTTTTTATCTAATGTGTTGTCTAACACTCATTGATAAGTCCCTTTGTTTATTTCTTTCAGACATTGATGAGTGTGCCGAACCAGGACTTCGTGTCAGTCCGTGCAAGAACGCTCGCTGTGTGAACACTGCCGGCTCATACAAGTGCTTCTGCAAACACGGCTTTGTGGCCACACGCAGGCCAAACATATGTGCCCGCCGCAGAACCCGGTAACCTCTGTGTGGCACTCTGTTTATCCCTATCAACAGTACGCAACACACACAAACACCCTGCCAACTGCGATACATACATACACTTCTGTCACAGTACGATCAGAAGACTGTGTGTACGCAGGGAACCCAAAGACGTTCTCATCAGGAGCCAAATCATAGCAACGGCTCGTATGAAATGTACAAAACATATCAGCTCCTGTTTTACTTCCCATCTCACATTATAAGAAATAATTAATACAGACAAGGAATATGTTTGTTTGTTTGTTTGTTAAACGTTTTTGTAATTATTGTTTTTTAAACTGTTTTTGTTAAATTTAAATTGTGCATTTTTGTGATTTTTTTCATTGTTCTCCCTGTTGCATTGATTTTTCATTCTTAATTTGAATCTGATTCTCAAGCCAAGGAAATGTTGTGTTCCTGTTATCTACTTCAGCCCATTCAATATTTTACATGTTACGGTATTCCCCTTTACATTCCCATTTAGATCCACATTCTTTTAATGTTTAACTCTAAACTGACGTCATCTGAATTGTGTTTTTTAACCACACATAGTTGATTTTATGTTCTGTACAGTTTGTCTAATGGATCAGCGGTTTCCCTCTCCTGCCCCTGTTTTTTTGTTGATGTAAAATATAAGAAACCTGAAGTTTTTGTATAATTTGACATGTGCACCTCAGTGGACTGTAAGCTAAAAAAAAAGGACATGCACTTAGCATTGGACATAGAGGGAATATTTGCTAAATTTAGCTTATTCCAGAAAAAACAAGATAGTTTGACATCTGTTGTCATGATTGTTGTGAGTATTTAGAAAACCAAAGATGCCGATGAGATCAGAAGAATTTAATTAAAAAAAGATGTCAACCAGTCATGCATTTGTTTTTCTTGCGTTTGGGGCTGTTATGTTTTGTTCACACATGTGAAAACATGTATTGCAAACAAACAAAAACAGAAGAGTACAGAAGTAAACCTACAGTTATGGCAGACTGATAGAGACGCTGCTATGTGCTGTGGTTTATTTGCTTTCTAGGTGTGTTTGAAAGGCAACAGTGAGCAACAGTGACTCATCCACAGTGCGGTCCCCCCATACTACAAAAACTGTCTGTATGTGAACTCTGAATGTGTCTGTTTGTTTTTTGCTTTTCGTTATTTGAATTCATCTAACACATTTTTGTTGTAAGTACATAAGGAATTGCTAATATGCCAGAAATAGAAAAACAGATCAGTATCAAGTTAAAGTAAATTAAAAAGTTTCCTGTAATAATAAGATGTTTTTATGTGATGACAAGATATTTCCATGTTAAAACACACAAACTGATTATTATAACATTATAACAAGAAACTGATGGCTGTGTAATAAACAGGATAGTGTACAGTGAGCAGGTCCTGCACCATCCTGTCAAGGTTTATTTCACAATAATGACCTGCTCACTGTATACTATTACACAACAAGAAGAGTTTAATGTTGATAACATATTGTTAGAACAATGTACTTTTTATCCATTTTAACATTGTTTGTGTGTCATACACTGTAACACATTTCTGGAGTTTTTACAGCATGATCACTGTAAAATGAAGACATGCTTGTGTATACAGTAAGTTGCTTGGGAGAGGCCACATAAAAAGAATAAAAAGGAAGAAAGAAAGAAAGAAAAAGAGAAAAAAAGAATACATACCTTTTTATGTGGCCTCTCCCGACTCCAACTTTCCTCCAACCATAACTTTCTTCTTCTCACTCACTCCCTCATCTGTCTGTCTCTCGGGTGGAGGCTCAGCACTGCCCCTTTCGGTCGGTAAACTCGGTACAACACATAAGTATGGGGATTGCGTCATCACGAGACCAACCTGAAGAAACTTTATCAACACGCCTGTCAAAGCCAATTAGACTGAAGCATGGAGGGGAAGCCCTGCCTTCCCCTCGGAGAATAAAAGGCCCTGCTCAGTCTCATTCCCTCAATCTTTTTGCACTTCACCTCGCATACCTGACTCTTGCTAACGATTTCTGTCCTCTAAGAGGTGAGCTAGCTCCCTACCCAGGGCGTCGTTAGCAGGGTTCGTTTTTACTAGTTTAGCTTGCTAACTGGTTTTACGCCTAACTGTTTAGCCGGGCTAATGGTGTATTAGTTTAGCCGTGCTAACTAGTACGCTCCGCCACACCACTCTCGGCCATTTAACTACGCTGACCCAAGACTGGAATGGCTCCAGAGAAAAAGAGAGGCTCACCTAGCGCGTCTAGCCAAGCTAGCGTGTCTAGAAAGCCTAATCCTCGTCTCTGCCCGAGCACCTGCGGGTACTCTCTATTGGAGACAGACACGCATGAGGTGTGCCCTGTCTGTCTTGGCATGTTGCATGCCAAGGCGGCACTTGCTAACCCAGAGTGCTGTGCGCACTCTGGGTGCTGTCGCCGGCTCCGAAAATCGACTCTGGAGAGACACGTGGCTTTCCTGGTGATGGTACTAGGAAGCCCGGCTGCTCGGGACGACCCCATGCTGTCCGAAGCCGCTGAGTCCCCCGTAGATATGGACCTGGGCGGTGGAGATTATGAGTGCAAAACGGTACAGTCGTGGGGGGAACACATGGATGACTTTCATCCCACCACCGACTGCGAAGGTGCCGGGGAGGACTCGGTCACCTATACCGTTACGGTGGAGGCACCGCTGGGGTAGATCTCTTCACCTCAAGGGAAAACACAGTGTCCTATGTTTTTCTCGCTACAGGACGAGAGCGCGCCCCTCGGGGTAGACGCGCTAGCCCACTGTTGGCCGCGAACGCTCCTGTACGCATTCCCGCCAGTGACGCTGATCCAAGCCACACTGGAATGCGTGCGTCAGGATGGGCTGCCCCTCGCTGGCCCAGGAAGGCGTGGTTCGCCGAAATCATGGCTCTGCAGGACGGGGATCCCTGGTGCCTCCACGTGCGCAGGGACCTGCTGTCTCAGGCTCAAGGGCAGATCTGGCACCCGCGGAAATTTGGGACCTGTGGGCCTGGCCCCTGAGAGGGAAAAACTGATAGCCACAGGGCTACCTGATAACGTGATTCAGACTATACAAAGCGCCAGAGCGGCATCGACGCAGGGGCTGTATACGCTTAAGTGGCGTATGTTTGAAGCCTGGTGTGAGGAAAGGAGCGTGCTTCCTTTTCAGATCTCTGTGGTTGATATTCTGACTTTCCTTCAAGATTTACTGGAAAGAGGCCTTTCCTTTTCCACTATAAAAGTTTATCTGTCAGCCATCTCTGCCTGTCATGTGAGTTTTCAGGGGAAATCCCCTGGTTCTCACCCTTTGGTGGTGCGCTTTATGAAGGGCGTTTGGAGGAGGCCCATGCGCAGACCTACGGTTCCTCAGTGGGACCTAAAGCTGGTCCTCGAGGCGCTGTGCAGGGCTCCCTTCGAACCATTACAGTCTGTGGGTATCGATATCCTCTCGTATAAGACGGCTTTCTTGTTATCCCTATGTTCAGCGAAATGTATTGGTGACATATATGCGCTCTCTGTTCACCCATCGTGCATGCAGTTTGCACGTGATGACTCTAAAGTGATGTTGCGCCCTAATCCCGCATACATCCCTAAGGTGCCTGCTTTGTCATATAAAGCAATGACTTGTGAGCTGTCATCTTTCTCACTGCCCCTGTTTGCATATACCGAACAGCGCTTGCATTACTTATGTTCTGTGCGGGCGCTGCGCATATACACCGCACACGGGAGATGCAACGGACCGATCAACTGTTCGTCTGCTTTGCCAACCCAGTTAAGGGGAAAGCGCTGTCCAAACAATGCCTTTCTCATTGGGTGGTGTGGGCGATTTACCGTGCTTACGCGTGTAAGGACGCGCAAATGCCCGGTGGAGTGCACGCCCACTCAACCAGAGGCATCGCTGCGTTTTGGGCTCTCTTTAAAGGAGCTTCAGCGGAGGATGTCTGCTCGGCCGCGAGGTGGGCCTCTCCTCATACATTCATGAAATTTTACTGCCTGGATGTGACAGCAGAAGATGTCAGTCAGACTGTGCTCTCGACTCGGCAGGGAAGTGATGTGGCTACATCGCGGATACTGCTGTGCCAGGTAACATTTAATTGTACAGATACATAATTTCCGAGGACATTACCTGAAACGAGCTTTGAAATTTGTCAGTAATGTAATTTCATAGAACCAGAGCTAGTGCTTAATTTGTCCAATTAATTCTGATTAACTCCAGGTGTAACCCAGAAAATTGTTCAGCCAGTGCAGCAGGTCAATGAGCAACATGCAAAACATAAAATATAACATTACATTTTTAACATATAATATATGTTAAAGTAGGATTTTATAAATTATAAATGAATAAAGAATTTATTTTAGTGTAACTAAGCACTTTCTTTATCCACCACTGATCAAAAGGACACAAAAAACAAATGAATAACTGTGGTGACTGATGATATGAAACAATGACAAAAGGAACTTGCATACAAAACAACAAAATATAACAAAAAGAAAATAAAGAAGCTGCAAGTTAAGCTGACTCCTATATAGTCTGACACTGAAACATGCTAATGGAGGTTGTATATGGGAGAGTACTACAGAGTACAGACCACAAAGCCCACAGATGACAGCAGCTACCTGAAGATCAGCACCATCTTGTGGCCTCCTAGTGTCTCTGTAACTTCTATCAGAAACCACAGTAAACTCAAGACAGTGTTCAAATTTGTGCACAGATGTTCATCAGTGAACACTGGCAAGTGAGTGCCCACACTGAGTGTTCACATTATGTTTTCAAGATTACAGTGTCCCCCACAAGTGGA
>JAJHUR010133097.1:1593-18017 GCA_027495735.1 Lutjanus campechanus | reverse complement strand
ACAGGTGTGACAGGTGCAGGTGTGTTCAGGTACCTTGAAGTAGATGGTGTTGACGAGGACCAGGATGGTGTTGGAGTCCAGCGCCCCCGCTGGCAGCGTGTCCTGGATCAGATTCTCTGTCTTGTTGGAGATCCAGTTGTTGATGGTGACGCGGGCCTTCTCTGGGTTCTCCTGCAGCACAGAACCACAGAACCAAGATTATTAATGTAACCTCTGGTCTGACGATGATCCGATCGGTTTATTGATCATTAATATTTATGATCGGATGGACTCGCTGACCTTGAAGTTGAGCGGCAGCAGCTTGGCTCCATACACCGTCTCACTGATGTTCTGGTACGTCTCGTTGAAGATCAGAGATTTGTCTCCAAACAGCCGGTTGGCTGAGATCAGCTCGGTCGTCTCGTCCTTCTTCCTGTACAGACGACAGTTGAGTTTGGCGAAGAAGAAGTGGACCTGATCCGACGTCTTCTCTTTGATGGTGTCGAACTCAAACACCTGCAGACAGAAACACACGGGGACGGTTTCTAACCTCCGACACAGAACACAGAGTCTGTAACAGGTTCACTGACACAAACATCAACTGACTGATCACAGCGTCAGGGGGCGGAGCCAGAGGAGTGACAGCTGCCACCACACGATCTGGACGATCTAGTCGGGAATTCAAACTTTAAACCTGGGAGCTCAAATGAAAAAGACTTACTGAAAACTTATTTCAGAAATCTGCTGCTGCAGGCAGTGATTAAAGGTAGACCCAACTTTTACTCCTTCCTCCCTTAGTCCTTTTTCCTTTCCTTCCTCTTTCTCTCCTCTCTCTCTTCGTCTCTCCTTTGGTCTTTCTTAGTCCCTCCATCCCTCATTTCTTCCTTCCTTTCTTCATCGTCCTTCCTTTTTTTTAGTTTCTCCTTCCTCCTTTCCTTCTTACTAAATCTCCTTCCTTCGTCTTTCTCTCCTTTCTTTCTTTTAGTCTTCCTTCCTTCCTATGTAATGCATAAATTGAGATTGATTTTAAAAGTAACGTGTTAAAAGATATAAATTAATAGTTTTTATGTTCAGTGATAAAAGACTTGTAGCACAATAACATTTTTTTGTTAAAATCTCCCTTTTCCAAACAAACGTGATTGTTTGAGTGAATCGAGTTTCTCAGCAGACGATGAGACCAACATGACCTCTTGTTTCCAGTCTGACCTTCATGATCTGCTCCAGCGTGCGGTTACAGGCTCCCAGTTTGGTCATGGCGAAGGCGGTGGACACGCTGATGGGGGACATGAAGATGTTGGAGTCGGGCGTCTTGCTGAGCGCCAGCTGTTTGTACAGCGCCAGCGCGAAGCGTCCGTTGGCCTTCGACAGCTCCCACACTCGGGGGTTGGTGGACTCGGGGACCGGCTCCGGCTCCTCTGTCGGGGCCTCGGGGCCCTCGGGGTCGGGGCTGCGGTAGATGCAGCGTGGCTCCAGGGGGAGGTCTCGGGGTTTGGCACTGCAGATGTCCTGATGGACGGCGGAGACGAGCGGCAGCACCGCCAGAACCAACAGCCAATCAGCAGCCCTCATTCTGGACAGAGAACCAATCAGAGGAGAGCTTTAAATATTTTCTTCTTATGTCATAATTCTGTTGCTTTCTTTTTTATTTATTTTATGTCACATCAAGACTGATGATTTGGTGACGCTCCAGTTTCCAGACCCAATGATTTCATGGTAAACAGGCGGTTATTACTGAGTAATGTTTGAAATTTCTTAGAAATTACTCACAAATTACCTCCAGATTACTCACAAATTACCTCCAGATTACTCACAAATTACCTCCAGATTACTCACAAATTACCTCCAGATTACCCACAAATTACCTCCAGATTACCCACAAATTACCTCCAGATTACTCACAAATTACCTCCAGATTACCCACAAATTACCTCCAGATTACCCACAAATTACCTCCAGATTACTCACAAATTACCTCCAGATTACCCACAAATTACCTCCAGATTACCCACAAATTACACAGTTAATTGTGTCATAACTAGCAAGTACCATTTTCAAGTAGTTGGTGGTAATTACAAAGAAACATATGTGAAATTTCTCTGAATTTACCTGCAGATTAGCCCCAAATTTCACGGTTTGTCATAATTCATACGTGTCGTTTTCATGAGAATTATCACAATTAAATCTGTAGGTAATTTATAAGAAACTACAAACGCATTGCTTGGTTACCTTATACATGGAAATGATGCTCTGCAGGTAAATTCAAAGAAATTTCAAATTACCACCTATTTGCCACAAAATTACCTGAAAATTGAAGCATTATGATTTTATAATGTGTTGATTTCGATTGGCTGTCCTGCAGAGGTGGAACCAAGTCATTGTCACAAGTCAGTCTCAGGTCTTTGCTTTTTAACTTAATGTGTTTTTAGGTAAGTAGCTGTATAATAAGCAGGATAATGTGCAGTAAACAGGTCCTTATTGCAGAATAAATCCCCTCAGGGTGACTCACTGTATATTATCTCTGACCTGTCATGTGACCCACTGACTCCAAATCAATATCAGATTATTTAAAGTGACCTGAAAGACGTCTGATCCATTTAATCAGATTAATATCAACAGATTATTTCTTCTCGTCAGTCAGGAAGAATCAAAAGACGAGTTTCTTTAACTTGTTTTCAATGTTTAGAAAACATCAGTGACTTTAACTCGCCTACAGCCTCCTACACAACAAACACTGACGCACACAAACACACAAACACACACACACACACACTGTTACTCATCAACCCACCGACTCAGTTTGAGCTGCATTTAAGTTAGAACGTTTTCATTTTCTCTCAAATGATCAAACTACAAAATAAATACTGAAGTTTATCCACATTCATGAAAATAAAAACTGCCAAAATAAAATAAAATCTTTTGTTTTGTAATCGTCTGAATTCTGATGATTTTCAGTCACTGAGATTAAAATCATATAAAACTTTAATTATTAAGAATATTGAGATTCAACTCAGTTGCAGATTTAAAGTTACACTTTTTAAATGTTAATCATAAAAAGATCAGTCTTCTGATGTTGTTCTGACTTTTCTGAGATTAAACTCAGATTTTAAATATTTTTTGTAGCTGTAATGAAGAAAGATGCACAGAACTGAGCAACAAGAAAACACAACAACATATAAACAAAGAGGGAACAACAGAAAACATGAGTTGTAAATGTTTTTCATGCAGACAAACAGCAGAAATAACTTCACTGTTTCAGGATTAAAACATTAAGAGTAAAGACGGTGAATCTGAACATTAAACCAGCTGAAAGATTCAGTCGTTACAGAGGATTAAAGAGTGAAATCTTACCTGAGCAGGTAGACAGTTGATGTGTTCTCACAGCCAGATGTGAGCAGTCTGAGCTGAACTCAGGTCAGTGTCCTGCAGAGCACTGAAACATCACATCAACCTTTGAGACATTGATCGTCTGTTAGTCAACATCTACTGCTGCTGCTGCTGTGAACTCACCTTCAGACTGATCGCTGATCAATAACAGACGGCTGCAGGACGCACGACTCACCAGCAGGAGAAACCGCCTGAAACTAAATGAGCTGTAAGCTAATGTTAGCATGTCAGAGCACTGTTCAAATGTTGAAGGGGCAGTTCAGATGATTTAAAGTGTGGTTGTAATAATTATATTACCTGCAGTTCTGTCAACTAAAATCACTGATTTTGTTAATGAAGTTTGGTTGGTTTGTAGAGAGATATTTGTCTTATATAACAGTGGTTTCCTGTCAGAAAAGTCTGACTGACAGAAAAATAAAGAGGTGAAAATATTCTAAATATAGTGAACACTAAACTTTTTGGTGTCTGAAACATGTTTTGCTGCTGACTGTCCACAGCAGGACGTAGCTTAGCTTCCTACACTTCCTCGTGTACCGACCCTGCACCACCTGTCCGACTCCATCATCAGAGCTGCCCCATGAGGCTGAACATTATTAAATAAATATAGATTTGAAGTGTATTAAAATATGAAAATTTATTAGTGGAATAATAAATATTAAAAAAAATCTGTGCAAAAGACAATTCACATAAAAACCAGGAAGTGGTGACAAAGATCAAACAAAAATACATTTCATGAAAACATAAAAACTTCAGTTAAAATGAGAGAAACCAGATAAACTAAGAGGCAGATTTCCAGTAAAACCAGTCGACTGTTGAAACAAAAACACAAACCAGCAGAGGTTCCTCCCCACTGAACACTTCATATGCACCAAACTCCATTTAAAAAAGAGCAGTTTTTAGACGTTTCCAGCAGTTTGCAGACATCGTGAGTCCTGGTTTGTGGCTGTTGTAACAGACTGAGCGCTTCACACTTCACACACACCAAACTTCATTCAAAAAAGAACAGATTTAAGATCTTGCTGCAGATTTCAGTCTGTTGTTTGTTGTTTCAGAGTCAGAAACTTTTGCAGCCGTCACAGTTTTTAAAAATCTTGTCTGTGTTTTGGTGTCAGAAGAGTTTGGGCAGCTGTCTCAGGCGGCTCAGGTCCAGGATGTTTCCCACTGACCCCTCTGTCTCACGGCTGCTCGCCCTCAGTAAAGATGGCCGTCGGCTGGAACAGTTCTCCTTGTCTGCTGTGTTCGGTTTGTTGCTGGCGGCTAAAAGCTGCATTTTGGGCCGCAGGTCCCTGATCAGCTGACTCTGTGGGAGGAGCTTCACATTCTGAGCTTCAGCCAGTGGCTGGCGAGTTGACACCTCCTCCTCTTCTTCCTCCTCCTCCTCCTCCTCCTCGATCAGACCGTACCTCTTCATGTACTTCCTGGTGGCCAGAGACATGTTGCTAGGCGACATCAGGGAGTCAGTGGAGGAGGAGATGGGGCTTGGGCGGGGGGCGTGGCCTCCCAGAGACAGTCTGCTGAGCTGAGAGTCGCTCAGGTAGCGCAGGGCGATGGCGTTGGCCTCCAGACTCAGATCCACGCTGCCGCCGGGGAACAGAGAGCTGACCGTCGGCTCGGACACGCTCAGTCTGGACAAAACAGCCGCCGGGTTGATGCTCGCCAGAGTGCTGCAACACACACACACACACACACACACACACACACACACAGTGAGAACGTGTGAATGCCGAACCATCATCAGCTGATCAGTAACAGAAACATCAGAACAGGTTTGAGTCTCAGTGACAGAACGTGTCCACTAGAGGGCGCTGACGAGAAAATCTATGGACAGTCATGAAAAGAATAAGAACATAAATATGGAAACACAAAGAGAAATATCAAAATGTAAAACAATCAATCAATTTAGCAGATTTTTAAAATTTAATTGATTTTATATACTGTAATTAGTTGATCCTTGATTATTTTTCCTTCTTTTCTTTATTGATGCGTCAGCAGGTGACTCAGTACCTGCTGCTCTCCACAGTCTGGTGGATTCTTCTGTCCGTCTCCGTCAGATCCTCTTCGTCCACGTCGACTCCGAGCTGCTGCAGCTGCCGCAGGGTGGCGCTCACCACCGGGTCTCCACGGCTCTGCTGCTGCTTCCTCCTGGACGATGACGACGATGATGATGAAGATGACGACTGGGAGAACTGGGAGGACTGGGAGCAGTCAGGAGCCACAGACAGGCTCCTCCTCCTCGTCCTGGACTCCTCCTCCTCCTCCTCCTGCACCTCCTTTGTGCTCTCTGACTCCTGAAGGCGACTGGTCAGCTGATTCTGAGGAGACAAACAAACCTTTATTGACAGTAACAGTTTGTGTCATGTGATCAGTGACATCAGACTTCCTCCATGTTGTTACCATGAGGTCGTGATAGAAGTTCTGCTGCTCGTCTGAACGTCTGTACATGCTCGCACTCTCCCCGAGAACTGGACTCTGCACGCCGCTGCAACAACACAGAGACGAGTCAGAGTCACAGGCCGAGTCTTCAATGAGTCACAAGTCTTCAACGAGTCACGAGGCTTTACCAAGTCTCAAGACATTAAGAAGTCACAAGTCCTAACAAGTCCAATTTTTAACAATCACAAATCTTTAACAAGTCTCACGTTTTTAAAAACAGGTCACAACATGCAACAAATTACATGTTTTTAACAAATCACACATTTTTAACTTGTCACAAGACTTTGACAACAAGTTACAAATATTTAACAAGTCTCGTCTTTACCGATAAATCATAACTGCAGTAATAATATTGTGTTCGAGTTAAAAGTCCTGCTTTCAGAAGTTGTTGTAAAAGTTAAAATATCCAAATATACTTAAAGTACCAAAAGTAAAATGCAGAATTACCCATTTGAGAATATTATCAGTTATATTAGAAATGTTGATTGTATTTCGTATTAATAATCTTCAAAGTAACTAAAGTATCAAATAACTGTAGAGTAGAAATGTACAGTTACATAAAGTGGAAATACTCAAGTACAGTACAGGTAACTTAAAACTGTACTGATGTAGAGTACTTGAGTAAACCTTTCTGTCTCTGACAGATTTTATCTGTCACCTGTCTCTGCCTCCATCAGTAGACGAGTCTCACCTGTGTTGAAAGGAGGGAGACACGACAGCCTCCTGACCTGTGATGTCACCGTCCTCAGCTCGGCCCTCAGGCCGGATGACGGACAGGTCGGCGTGTGAGGAGGGGCTGGGTGAGGACGAGGGAGGAGGTGTAGGTGAGGAAGGGGGAGGAGCCTGTACCTCCTGATGAGGGAGGGGCTGGATGAGTTCCCCCCAGAACAAACTGGCACCTGAAGATCAGACGGAGACACGAAGAACACGTTGAGACGCCGACTTCAATCACAGCAAATCAGACGTTAGTGATCAGTCACAGGGTGGAGGTGTGGGTGTCCCGTCAGTCTCACCTGTCCCATCAGTCTCACCTGTCCCGTCAGTCTCACCTGTCCCGTCAGTCTCACCTGTCTCGTCAGTCTCACCTGTCCCGTCGTCAGTCTCACCTGTCCCGTCAGTCTCACCTGTCCCATCAGTCTCACCTGTCCCGTCAGTCTCACCTGTCCCGTCAGTCTCACCTGTTCCGTCAGTCTCACCTGTCTCGTCAGTCTCACCTGTCCCGTCAGTCTCACCTGTCCCGTCAGTCTCACCTGTCCCCACAGCGATGCTGGCGGTGCTCCTCGGTGTCTGAGTGTCCGCCTGCTGACAGGAGGACTGAAGTTTCCCCTGAGCCTCCAGCAGCATCTGGACCTGAAGACATTCAGAAAACAGGCTGAAATCTCCATGACAACTCCTGTAACCATGACAACCTCACAAATAACCACCTACGCTCCACTGTGGACCAATTAGAAGCCTCCAGTGGTTGTTCCTACCTGAGCCTGCAGGAGGCGCAGCTGTCGGTCCTGATGGAGGAGGAGCTGGTAAGTGTCTGTCGGCGTGACTCCGCCCACCTGATCACAGCACTGTTTCAGACAGGAGGGGCGGAGGAGCCCGGGGGGAGGAGCAGGGTCTGCTGCTGCTGGATGAGAGGCGTCACTGCACCGGGGGACAGCAGGAGGGTGGCTGCAGGGACAGGGAGGAGGTGGGAGGAAGGTGGAGGGAGGAGGAGGACTGGAGAGATGAGAGGAGGGAGGAAGAGAAGGAGTGTGGTGGTGGTGGCTAGAGAGAGGAGAGGAGTGAGAATGGTTGGAGACGAGAGGAGGAGTCTGGTGGTGGGAGGACAGAGGAGCACTGCGACTGGAGGATGGAGGAGCAGGACTAACTGGATGTTTGCTGGAAGTAGGAGGAGGAGTGTGGTGGTGGGAGTGAGCAGTAGGAGGTGGAGGAGTGTGGTGGTGGGAATGAGCAGTAGGAGGTGGAGGAGGAGTGTGGTGGTGGGAGGACAGAGGAGAACCCCGAGAAGAGGAAGGAGGAGCAGGAGGACTAGCTGGATGTTTGCTGGAAAGGGGAGGATGAGAAGAAGTACGGTGATGGGAATTAGGAGGAGCAGGGTGGAGACTGGAGGGATGAGGAGGAGTGTGGTGATGGGAAGATGCAGCAGGAGGAGGGTGGAGTCCCGGGGAGGAGAAGATGGAGGTGCAGTCATAGGTGTGGGTGGAGCAGCAGGAGCAGGGCTGCTGCAGGTTGGAGTTGGGGGTGCTGTGGAGATGAGGATGAGGAGCAGGAGGTCTGGGAGCTGATGATGCTGATGAGGAGGAAGTGGTGGTGGTGGTGTTTTCAGGTGGAGGAGCAGGAGGTCTGTGGGCGGAGCCAGCGTTGGAGGTAAAGCTGCCGTCGACCAGCAGAGAAAGTTC
Organism: Lutjanus campechanus; assembly: GCA_027495735.1. Lineage (NCBI taxonomy): Eukaryota > Metazoa > Chordata > Actinopteri > Lutjaniformes > Lutjanidae > Lutjanus > Lutjanus campechanus. The sequence goes on along the minus strand of JAJHUR010133097.1, from coordinate 9,828 downwards.
AGGAACAGACGGCTGAACTCTGCGAGTCTGAAATAACAAACACTCAACTTAACTACCCTGCTGCTATTGGCTGTCTGTGGTGACATCATGGTGATGTCACAGAGAAGGATAAAGCGATAGTGATAAATCTGATATCTCTGATTCTTTGATCAAAAGTCAAAACTAAAAGAATCCTGTGGACATGAAGGAGAGAAGTTAACTACGAGTCCCAGGATGCATTTCATTAACAAACATCCAATCACAGAGCTTTAATCTGTGTGACAGGTTGTGACGGCAGCTGGACATGATACAGGACGCAGCAGACTGACTGACCTGCTGAGCGGGGGGGTGGGGGCTCGGGGACGGTCGTGGAGACAGGTCTTCATCCTCGACTCCAGAGTCCTGATCGCTGACAGACAGACCAGCAGCTGGTGGAGCAGCACTGAGGACAGAGAGGACAGAGAGGACAGAGAGGACAGAGGGGACAGAGAGAACAGAGGGGACACAGAGGACAGAGGGGACAGAGGGGACAGAGAGGACAGAGGGGACAGAGAGGACAGAGAGGACAGAGGGGACAGAGAGAACAGAGGGGACAGAGAGGACAGAGGGGACAGAGAGGACAGAGAGGACAGAGGGGACAGAGAGGACAGAGAGGACACAGAGGGGACAGAGGGGACAGAGAGGACAGAGAGAACAGAGAGGACAGAGAGGACAGAGAGAACAGAGGGGACAGAGGGGACAGAGAGGACAGAGGGGACAGAGAGGACAGAGAGAACAGAGGGGACAGAGAGAACAGAGGGGACAGAGAGGACAGAGAGGACAGAGGGGACAGAGAGAACAGAGGGGACAGAGAGGACAGAGGGGACAGAGAGGACAGAGAGGACAGAGGGGACAGAGAGGACAGAGAGGACACAGAGGGGACAGAGGGGACAGAGAGGACAGAGAGAACAGAGAGGACAGAGAGGACAGAGAGGACAGAGGGGACAGAGGGGACAGAGGGGACAGAGAGGACAGAGAGGACACAGAGAGGACAGAGAGGACAGAGAGGACAGAGGGGACCGAGAGGACGGAGAGGACAGAGAGGACAGAGGGGACAGAGAGGAACAGAGGGGACAGAGAGGACAGAGGGGACAGAGAGGACACAGAGAGGACAGAGAGGACAGAGAGGACAGAGAGGACAGAGGGGACAGAGAGGACAGAGAGGACAGAGAGGACAGAGGGGACAGAGGGGACAGAGAGAACAGAGGGGACAGAGAGGACAGAGAGAACAGAGGGGACAGAGAGAACAGAGGGGACAGTTAAAGACAGAACAGGAGGACTTCAGTAAATGTTGGACTGGTCCTTTAAAGACTGGTCGGTACCTGTTGAAGGAGCTCTGAGCGTCTCTGAAGACGTCCGTCTGTCTGCTGTGGTCCTCTGAACTCAGCTCACACTGCAGAGTCTGACCCTCCACCGACACCACCTGCTGATGATCCACATCAGTCCACATTCGATCAACTCATCCTTCTCATCAATAATCAACTCATCAATCACTACAGAAACTGTGTGAAGCTGTCAGGTGAGATGTTACCTGGTACAGCGTCACACTCTGAGAGGCTGTTAGCAGCTGGTAGTCCAGCTGTGATCCTGGTCCTGGTCCTCGACACTGGAAGAACTGAGGCGCTCTGTGGGCGGAGCCAAACAGAACGAGCAGGAAGCAGCGGCTCTCTGAGAAAACTCTGAAACACACGGAGAAACACTCGGTGAGACCAGAACAACTCGCATCGAGTCTCTGAAGAGTTTAAACACCTGAAGCTCACCTGTCCTGGAGGGCGGAGCCAAACAGAAACCTCAGACACCAGGCCCACACCTGAGGGTTGTAGACGTGTGTGACTCCACTCAGCCAGCTGTCACATGACAGGAAGTAAAGTTAACACAAAGAAACATCATCATCTTTTTATATACTGGTCTAACAACAATAAATTAATCTGTTAACTCAGCATAAATGCATTTAAATCTCATTTATTAAATATTTAACGTGTTTATGCATGTGTCAAGATAATATAAGGTTCAGAAATATTGTCATTTTTAAAGAGTGAGTCCTCCAGAAGAAAGTTTGGGAAACAGTGATTTAGAGTGTTGTATGTTGTGTTTTATTGCTTAAAAACTGAACCAGAGACACAGCTGCACATTAGATTTATTATCTACAGTTAGAAGTCCTGTGTACGCTGCATTAGTTGGATTTTTTACTTTAATGTTTCATTGCCTACATGTTGTCCCTGTCCAATAAATAAATAAATAAATAAAATAAAAGCAGTGTGACTCACAGTCCGACCAGCGGCAGGTTGGAGGATTTGGGATCAGACTCCAGCAGCAGGAGAAGTTTTCTGGTCTGATCCATCGTCAGAAACCTGAAAACATCATAAACAAACAAACAAACAAACAAATAAACAGTTGAGATGAGACGCGGCTCCATCAGAAGGATCCTCACTCGTCTCACACAGGAACTCGTTCTCACCCTCTCTGTCGGTTGGCGGCGTGCGGCGGCGGTCGGTTGATGCTGGTCAGACTCCTCAGCAGAGCCGTGGGGATGATGGGGACGGCTCGCACCGGCTGGACGTCCACACTGACGGACGGACAGACGGACGACCAGCTGAGGCTGAACGCTGCGGCGTCCATCTGCTGTGAGCAGACGACGTGACCTCTGACCTTTATCAGCTGAGACACGTCCAGAGTCTGTCTGCTGCTCACGTACTGCTGCAACACCTGAGAGACAGACGCAGACAGAAAGAGACACTTCAAGTTTAAATTTAACCTCAAACTCACTTTAAATTGTGGATAAAACACTTTAATTTGGCTAAAAATAAAAAATAAATAAGCTATCTGACTGAAACTGTTTCAGCAGCATCTCGTTCTTAAGGACAAAAACATGAGGACGTTTTGGACGAGCTGAGAGGAATCAGCTGCTGGTGACATAAATGAGAGGTTTCCATGACAACAGAAAACAGAGCTGCTGATCATGACATCATTTCTCCAGGACACTTTCTTTTTTTCAAACGTCCAACAACTGTGTGACAAAACACAAGGAGCCCAAACTGACCAATCACAGCTCTCGTCCCACTGGCGGGGAAACATCAGTTACATCTAAATAAAATTAAATATGAACAAAAATAAAATCATTTTCACCTGATTTGTAATGAAGTCGCTTGTTCGCTTGTTCACAAACTATGTAAATTTATTAATCGGTTGACTCAGTCTTTAATTTGACCAAAGTTTTCTATCCTGATATATGTCATTTTACAGTGTGAATATTTTCTGGTTTCTTTCCTCTCTGACAGGAAACTGAAGATCTTTGAGTTGTGGAAATTCAATTAATCAGTCAATTATTTTCTCGATTAATAGTGGTTTGTTTTAAAATGTCAGAAAATATTGATCAAAGTCCGAGACGACGTCCTCAACTCAAAGATCTTCAGTTTACTGTCAGAGAGTAAAGAAACCAGAAAATGTTCACATTTAAGAAACTGAAATCAGAGAATTTAGACTTTTTTTAATCTAAAAATTAATCAATTAATTAATCAAGTCCCAATCCTGTCCATCGAAAATTAGATCCAAAGATGTTTGGATGAATTTTTAAACTAGTGATCAATCTGGCAATAAGTTTTCCGCTCATCAATTAGTTGTTTGGTTCTTAAGAAAATTTAAAATAACCCTAACCCACCTTGAAGCAGTGATGCAGCTCAGCCTCTGATTGGACGACAGCGTCAGGCGACGTGTCCGTCTGTGTGGAGAACAGACAGGGAACCAGAACATCTCCGGGCAGCAGAGCAGAGGGAACCCTGCCTGAGGCGCCGGGCTGTTCCCGACCCGGATCAAACCGGTCCAGGGTCACGGTGACGCCCTCCTCATCTGGACACAGGACAGACAGAAGACAGAGGACAGGAGTTAATACGAGTGTTTACTGGACTGATCAGTGTCGAGGATGAGATGAAGGTGGACTCTGACCTGCGTCCACTGACACCGATCCCAGGAAGAAACAGTGGAGGCGGGGCTTGTTGCTACGACGAGCGTGACGCTGAGCCAGACGCAGAGTTTTCTCCAGCAGCACCAACCGAGGCTTCCTGCAGGAACACAGAGTCCGTCCTCAGTGTCAATGTCACATCTTAGTACAACTTTCTCTGCTTAAACCAACTGAAATTTAACACTGTGAGTATATGTTTACTTGATGTTTTATTCTGTCTTGACACTCATTAAAAACACGTTTGCATCACTTCACGTCAGACTGAGTTTAAATATTGAACCAAAACAACAAAAGATTTTGAAAGAAAAATCAAAATATAAGGAAACTGTTGAATGCAACAAGTTTTCTGAAATCACACCACCAAAGAACAAATCTGCTCATAGGTGTGGTTCTTGCATGAGGCTGATTGTTCCTTCATCAAAACAAAACTGCAGCTTCTGTGATTTGCACCAATGATTTTGATGATATTTTGATTAATTGTGCAGCCGTACTGTAAAATGTCATAAATTATGACACAGTGTGGCTGCAGAGTTACTGTGTGACGCTGAGTTCCACCTGCTGTAAGAACAACCATGACTGAAACTTAAAGACACATATGATGAGGTGTGTATGATGCAGCAGGTGTGTGTGTGTTTACCTGTGAGAGCAGAGCTGGAGGCGGAGCTTCTCTCCTGCAGGGCTGCCGTCCCACAGAGCTGATCTGGATTTGGGGAAACTCAGCGGAGCGACAGAGTTCATCGAGCTTCTGGACATCAACAGAGAAGATGATGTGGAACAGCTGAGTGTCAACATGATTCTCACCAGACACAAATTACTTTATTCTTATTAACTAAACAAGTGATGAGTTTCTTAATCAAATAATTCTTAATTTGTTGTATGAAACATCAGAAATATTAAAAATGCCCGAGGTGATGTCAGTGAATTCTTTGTTTTGTACAACCAACTCCCCAAAATCCTAAAAATATCTGAATCTCAGATTTTTAGCCAACATGGACAAGAAGTTGTTACAGAGCTCAGAGACACAGAAACATTTAAAGATTTAACATTTCAATGAATGTTTATGTATTTTACACACCTGACAGGTCAAACGTGACCATCAGTTTATTGTCACATTAGACAAAGAAAAAGCAGCAACTAGTTAGAAGCTGCAACACAGGAGTGTTCAAGTTGACTTCAGAGATTAACTGAATAACTAAATAACTGAGAATAATTTGGGTTTCTAACTGACTAAATCTTGTGAGCAGATTTGTGTTTGAAATATTAGTATTTTCTTTCAAACACTGAGCATGAATCCACTCATGGACGACAGGTTACCGCTCAATCAAGGATGATGTCATGAATGTTTACATCCCATGCTGCCACAACACCTTCGTCCATGGGTGGATGCATGCTTCCTCCTCCTCAGTGATACGGTTGGTGGATGTAGTTTGGTAGAAAGAAAACAGATCCTACATGAAACTGCTCACAACAAAGTCTGTGGATGATCTTGAGTAACAGGGTCTTAAATTCTGGAAACAAACACTGCTGCTGAGTTTTTCAAGTGTATTTTTGGTTCCTTGAGCTGCACAAGCTGAGGGACATATAGCTCCATTATACTGCAGAGAAGGAAGACATTTCTACAGCTCACACCAAAACTATCTGGATGGAAGAAGCCTGAGGTCCATTTTTACAATATGAGTGCATCTAGATGTTCATATTAACTGGTTGTTTTTGCTTTATTCATTTGGGTTTTCTTGTTCCTTCATATTCTCATGTGTGATGGTCTGTGCCTATAATCACACATGGAGGATGTACTGCTATGTGCTTTTGTGTTATTAACTCTTGACTTTGATTAACTTAGGCGTCAAGATCCCTCTCCTGTGTGTGTGTGTGTGTGTGTGTGCGTGGGTTAGTCTTCATTGGGGTTTGGGCAGAGATTTTTTGGGGGGGCTTGTATGTTCATACTGAAATATATCATCATCAATAAAAATAATACTTACAAACAAACTATCTAGATGGATAAACAGCACTAAAGGGAAGAAGTAAACTATGTATTTATGATTTTGGGGTGAACTGTCCCTTTAATTAATCTTCTGCAGTTTCTACATTCATTTCTATTCTTAGATTTATATTATGCTTTACTCTATCTGTATTTATTTTTACTAACGCTGATTTAACACCTTAATTCCCCTCTTATTTTATAATGCAGTTCAACTGTAACAATTAATCGATTATTAATTAATTATGAAAGCTATTAAGATAATCAATTAATTGGTTAACGTATCCTGGTGTCTTAAATGCGAAGATTTCCTGGTTTCTTTACTCTGTATATCCCCTGACTCTGCCCACAGTCTGAACTAATGCTACAGTAGGTTCAACACACTCAGAGCAGGTGATGTTGTGTTGTTGTTGTTGTTGTTGTTGTTGACCTAACATGAACTCACCTTCCTCTCACATTCTCCGGAGTGAAAACCGCCTCAAACACTCCGCTCGGCAGCGCCTGGAGCCTCACCGGGCAGCTCATCCTGCTGTGGCCGACAGAGTGGAGCTACGAGCGGCCACCAGCCGCTGAAAACACCGCGGTGACTTCAGCTAACAACTGCTAACGTTAGCCGCGTTAGCTCCCTGATCGGACAGCATTAGCTCCCACTGTTAGCTCCTTCTGTTAGCTTTGTCGGTTTAACGAGTCTCTCGAACGATAACCGGACGTTTAATAAAATAACAAACTTTATAGAAACGAGTTTTCTTTTCGTTTATCTGAATCTATTTTTGTACATTTCACCGCAAAAAGTCCGCAGAGTCGAAAAGTTGAACGCTGTTTGATTCTGGCGCTGTTTCTACCCTCGACTGGCGGCGACTCAACCAGCCAATAGGAAGCTCAGCAGGAGACATTCTGACCAATGACGTGCCGCTTCGTTCACTGTCTTTTTCTTGTGTTGTCAGCGGCAGATTAAACAGACTAAAGCTCGACACCGCCCCCTACAGACCACAAGACCGAAAAGACCATACCGCAGGTTTTCTGTACTCTTTCAGCTTGTGATTAATAGTTAGAGGTCCAAGCAGCGTCACTCACTTTCTCTCTTTCATTCTTTTTTTCTTTCTTCCTCTTATTTTTCTCATGAATCTATTTTTATCTAAAAGTGTTGGCGTAGCAAAACCTGGAAAACAATAATTGACTAGAATTGGCAATGTTGCAAATTCTTCCCACTACTCAGACAACAAAAACAACACTCATTGACCTCAGGGTGGCGCTGTAAATAAAGTTGTCAATTTTTTGCAATTATCCTAAAAATGGCTTGGTGAACACAAAAAAATTATTTCACCATTTTGATGTGTTAATGCATCTCTGCTAATGAAAACTTTAATGACATTTTCTCAGTTTTATCAAAATCCTATTTTTTCTAACTCCTGCCTGACCGTTGGGCCAATCAGGAAAAAAAAAGAGTCAGCATCATCTACAGACTGAGGTGATCTAAAGTTATCAAATGAATTTTGATTTGTCGATCAGTTTAGATTTCATGAGCTAATCAATTTTTTTAATAGCTCATTTTCTAAAATTTGTAATAACTCATTGATATAATAAGACATCAACATGACAATTTAGTTCAGGACTGTTCACTTTCACGCAGTGTGTTCCACCTCGAGGGAGTGCCACCAATGTGAAAAGTTTATATCTTGTAATTTGCAGAATGGATTCATATAGAAATTACTTTGCATGATCTCAGGTCATGACTCAGCAACAGAAGTACTCGTCTCTGGGGCGGACGTTTAGCTCAGTTGGTGGAGCATCTGACCCATGTATGGAGGCTGTTAGTCCTCTGTGGCGGCCGCTGGTGCGACTCCCGCCTGTGGCCCTTTGCTGCGTGTCATCCCCTCTCTCTCTGCCCCCTTTCCTGTCTACTCTCTGGCTGTCCTGTCAAATAAAGGCAAAAATAACTTTTAAAAAAATGGTCTCCCCAAGTCACTCAGAAGAGTTATCAAGCTGCAAATGTTGAAATAAATGTTTTACCAGCACCAAAATCACCAAAATGTTTGTTGCACATGCGATATGTCAGAGTCAATATTACACTCATCAATTAAGTTGTTCAGAATTCCAACAGGATCATGACCGTTTCAGAGCAATCAGTGGCATCTATGGCTGCAAGCTATTAAATGTGTTGACTGGACTGAACATGCGCATGTTTGCAGCACCCACTGACAAACTGTTGTGGTCTGCCGTACTTCTGTTGCCAAAATGTTCGCAGAGATTTCTCATTGTTTACAAACTGTAAAAGTGTTGA